>JAQIXD010001286.1:0-16131 GCA_034699985.1 Minunthozetes semirufus
ACTCAAAACATTGTAAACAACTCATAGACTGACAGATACTGAGACTCTATACTTGGCTTTCAATGATTCAAGTCTTGAGGTTTTTTTAAATCACAAAAAGATTATTCATTTGTTTTGACCAATAGTTAAGAGTATTGAATATATTGAATATGGAAAGTAAAGTACAAAAAGAAAATGTGTATCAGTTTCTAATCAGACGTCTAAGAAGAGAGAATAAAATGGTCTCGACGTTTGCTATTCACGAATTAATTCAACTAATTGATACATACACTCAAAGAGTGTTTGGTCCTCAAATACCACAACAAATCCAATTGTTTCGAATTTCATTGCGACAAATACTTCCCGATGAGTACGAAATTATGGGACAAATTGTTTGGTTACCCCTCGAGTATGAGGTCTTTCTTCTCCGTCAACGCATTCACGACTCAATCGGAGCGCTTCTTAATTATAGTCAGCAAAACCCTCTGAATGAAAGAAACCAACTCTTAATTGCATCGATTACTGACAACAACGCCATAAATATGTTTGAGGCAGAGCACGAAGCTTTGGTCGCACCTCCTCATGGCTTACCAGCGGCTCCGCCTCCTTCAGAAGCTTCCGATTCTCACCGGAAACCGTTTCGCGATAAATATCGGTCAGTATTGACACCCATTCCTTCAATTAAACACTTAACTGATCCCTGTTTTCATTGGTTCCATTAGTGACCTCCTCTTACATATGCCTCAAAGCAAAGCACAAGTATTTGTATATGTAATGAAGTATTTAACACTTGTTTTGTAACAAATAATAACAAATAATAAATACTTTTATTTAAAAAATTGAATTTTATTGAAATTAATGAACAAATTCTGAGATTTGATCCAAACTTAAAGTAATTACTTTTGTTTTGTCGGTCAAGAGTTGAACGTCTGCTTCGTTTCTGTCCTTATGTTTGGTTAAAACGATAGCCAATTGTTTTCTATGCTTTCCCTCTAATATCATAACACTTGAGTCACTGTTTCGGGGAATCACTGTTTCCAACATTTTTATGTCTATGTCTTCGAGAAGTCTATTATCTGTTGTTTTACAGCAACACTTGTTTGGAGTCAAGACATCACTTATAACCACTTTTTCCTTATAATACTTTCCACTCTTGTATTTCTTGTCAATTATTCTGACCCTAAGATTAGACATAAGCCATGTCTTCTTCGATGAATTTCTCTCATATTTGTCTTCGGGTCTCGAATCGGATCTTCTGTTATGACTGTCACTACTTTTATGTCTTTTTGATCCATTTCTGTCATTATCTTTATTTTCTTCTCTTTGTTTGTATTCTTCATATTTGGATCTATTAATGACTTTTCCCTCCGAATCGTATTCTTGTTTAGAGACGACTCTAATGAGAGCGACCGGTATTCTAATGAACTCTTTCTGGAGAGTCAGACAAACGGTAACTCTTGACATATCGTCGTCAAAGTTCTCAATCTTTCCGTACGACCCCTTATGAGCGCCGAATTCAATGCAAACAAAGGATCCCTTCTTCGGCTGTAAGTCTTCTTCTTTTAAATCTTTAGAAATCTTTTGGATTTTATTTCTAAGAGATGTTTCGGCCCCTAATCCAAGACCTTTGGGTCTAATTTGAGGTTCGTTTGGGATATACATCTCTTTAGTGTTGGCCCCGATAGCCATTCCTGGTTTCCAACCCATACCTCTGAGCAAAGCTAAACCGAATTCTTCGACGGGAACCGTCTCGTAGTCAGCGACTGAGGGCTCACTCGGTCTCAAAGAGACGTCAAAATTGTCGTTAGATTCGTATCCTTCGGGAACTTTGTTCTTAAGCAACGAATCCATTACAGGAATAACTCTCGAGGACTCACTTTTGCTGTTCTGATCGCTATTGCATTGATTGGCTTCTCTTAAGAGTTCTTTTTTAGCCATTTCTTCGAGAGTTTCTTCTTTTTTGGGTTCAATTTCTTCAGATTTAATTTCATCATCTTTGGACTCATTCTTCAATTGCTTATCTGAGTCTCTCTTCAAGATATATCTGTTATTCACTATAAGAGGAATAACCAAATCTTTCTTTTTCTCCTTTTTGACAGTACTTTGGATCTGATTCTCATCAATAGAAGTGACAAAATCTGTGACTTCATTGCCATCGTTTGCCTTCAAGTCATCACTAATTTTGTTATTCAAAGTAATTGTGTTTTGTTTCACTTTTTTACTGAAAGAAAAGGCAATTGATTTTGCGGTTGAATTACTGCCTCCAGAAGTAGACATTATTTTTGTGGTCAAAAAAGCGATAATTAATTAATTGATTAAATTATTTGATGAGAAAAATGACAAAAAACATAAACAAATGATTTGTTTTGAATGAATCGCTTTGAAAACGAAATCAAATGAATTTTATTTCAATAAAAAACGTCTAAAAAATAATTATTTCTTTTCATTCAATTCAATGTTATTTGACTTTTGAGGCGATTCCTATTCTATACGTTATTTGTTACTAATATTTAAATGTCTTTGATTTTTGTCTGAATTTAAGACAAAAATTACCATGGTAATACTATGGTAATACTACTATCAGCATCAGTAACATCGATATTAAATTTGTATTGCAGTACTGTTAAGTTAAGAGTGTTAACCCATACCTGACAAATGAGAAACAGTGTCTCCCATACAACCACTTTCCATGTGCTCCGAGTCTTAAACCAAAACAAACCAAAAGTTGAATTAAAATGAAATTTGTTTTAAGAAAAGAGTGTTTTCTTCACTCGAGAATCGGTTTACTTTCGTTCGAAAGTATTTCTTGTAATCAAAATAATCTTAAGCCAAAACAATATTTGACTCCACTATGTCTTCAGTACACAATTAATGGTTCCGTTCCTCATATCGTTTCCGAACTGCTCGAAGACCTTAACGATGACAACAGTCCACTTCTTTTACCGCTTCCGACAACTCTTTTAATGAATGAGTCTTTGCGTAAATTTAACGATAAGTTTAGTGGAAATAAGTCAGGAATCGCTAACTTTATTGGCCTTCAAAACTGGAGGCCAACTATTGTCTCGATTCACGACCCGTTAAGTGCCATAAAAACTCATCAAAACACTGTTGAAGGCGTAGGGATGTACTGTCGAGGGGGCAAACATACACTCAATTCATTCAAAATGATTGACGTTATGTCAAACTTCAGACCCGAAGCATATCAGGCTCTGTGCGATAGCGACACTCCTTACCAGACATCCAATAAACGCATTCAAAGATCAGTTGAGAGAAGTGTTTATTTTCTTCAAGAATGTATTGACAAACAAAAAGAGTCAGAAATTCTGAAGAAAACATCGGTTTTGGGAACAATTGAGGGCGGATTCGATTTAAAGGCCAGAATGAAATCAGTTAAAGAGACCGCTTCTAAAGAAGGGGTCAATGGATTTGTAATCGACGGCTTTCATACATATGGACAACAAATTGGGGAAACTTTTGACTTTAATGTCGTTAAACCAATTTTAACCGAAATAATAGCAAATTTACCGAAAGACAAACCGAAGGCAATGTTCGGGGCTTTGACTCCAATTCTTATCCTTAAACTAATCGCAAACGGAATCGATATTTTTGACTCTTCTTATGCCACAGTTATGTCAGAAAAAGGAATGGCTTTACAAAAGATAATTGATTTGAAACAAATGAAAGTCAATAACAAAACAATTGATTTAAACGATAAACAGTTTAAAGAAGACTTCAGTCCATTAGAAGAAGAGTGTGAGTGTTACAGCTGTTCCAATCACTTCTCGAAGGCTTATATCAACCATTTGTTGAATGCGTCAGAAATGTTGGCCAAAGTGTTGCTTATGTTTCATAATTTACATGTCTTTTACGAATTGTTCAGAACTGTTAGACTCGCTCTCGAAGAAGAAAAGTTTGAAGAATTGACTAAAAGTTTATTAAAATAAATTATTTTTAATATTTGTTGTAAATCATGTGATTTCGAGACATAATTAAAATGTTTTCAAACATTATTTCATACGTTTTATTGATTTTATTGATTTTCATGTATTGAAAGCTTTCGTTAATTTCCATAAACGGAAACCAAATAATAATCAATTATTCGAAACGAATTGCAATTCAATACAATTCCTAACTTTGGTCTTACGTTAACTCAAATCAAATAATAGAGAAAATAATCTCTAAATTAATACTTTTCCATAAAATCTAGAGTTTAAGTATTGAAATATTATTCGTGATTATTATAAATCTGATCAGAATAATAGGTGAGTTCACTCTTTTTAGACATCATTTGATTATAATTTCATTTTTAAATAATTACTAATTAGTCATCAATTGATTACAAATAATGTGTTAATAAGTATGCAATTCATGAATTAAAAAACAAAATGATTTATTTGATGATTACAAGTGTTCTTTAATATTATATTTCAAACCTTTTATTATTCAATACTTCTTTTCAATTCATTTTAAGCTATGCTTTGAGTCATTAAAAGAGTGGCTATTTTATCGATAATTTAAAGACATTTGAAGACAATTATGTTTTATTCAAAAGTTTTTCTTATTTTTATCCAAATATTAGTTATAATCCAGTATTCAATGGCCGCTAATATTTGTGATCAAATCCAAAGCGGGAACTATAAAACAGTTCGACTCTTAGACGGAAGAATACGACTCTTTAGCGGAGACCAGTCCTATACGTTCACAGAGGGAAACATCAAAAGCGCTCAAATTGACAAAATTTCGAGTCTATCCCCCTTTGATTTGAGTCCAATTGACGAATGTTTTGTAAATAACGGAAAAGTTTATTACATTCGACAAAACAAAGCCTATGTATATGAGGGACAGAATGTTAGCTCATTTTCGTGGAATCCCTACAACTCTAATATCGCGCGAATGATAATCAAAAGGAACGGTAAAATCATAGGTTTTATGGTTCTCCCAAATTCACAAAACTCTGGTAATAACGGACAGTCGATCGCACAGAGCAATGACGTCCAAGTGATGGCATATGGTGGGGGCTCTGTTTCCATTTCCAGCTTTAACGGTAACTTCCAGATTATATACAACGGATGGAGTGTCCCCTCGATGTTCAACGCATTTATGGCAAATTCGGATAATAGCGTCACTTTTTTCAACGGAAATAAGTATTGTCTGACAAAACAGAACTCCAACTCTGCCTGCAATTGGAAAGACGTCAATACATTCTTCGGCTGTTAAATAACAGATCCTTTTATGGATTGACTTATTTTCAAAACAATTCAATTGACTTAAGAGTAGATATTTTGCGTTAAAATTCTTATTAAATAAAATGAATCTCTTTATAGGATTAGAGACAATGGCTTTCCTTTTGTTGATTAGAAAATAAAAATGAGTTTAAAATCAAATAATTTATTGTTTTTTGAATTTTAAGTAAATTTAATGACAAAAATACGGAACTATTTATTCGACTCTTTTTTAAGTCGAAATCATTTGAAATTTAAGCGAAAATCCGACAAATTTTTCAGTATTTAACCGAAAAAGTGGTTTCGCGTACAAGAAGTCGATCACAAGAATGATATTTACGTGAAATCACTTTTGAGAGCCGAGCGGTATATTAGAACCGGAGGCTGCGTTTGAAGAGCCGGAGGGGGTGTTATCGTCTCCTCTGGAAAGTTGTGGGCACTTGACTTGAATGAGTCCATTCTTGAGCATCGCTGACCGCAATATCAAAGATTTAGTCCTTCGCTGCCATTCGCGGCCCATTTCCAGAGCTCTTTCGAAAGTAACGGTTCTTTGATCGACATCTTTGGCGAAAAGGATTTTGTTGTGAGAATCGATTCGCGCCTAAAGAGTACCACTCATTAGATAATCAAATAAAGGATCGAATGATAATATACTACAGACCTGTATCTGTCCTTCGAGTATGAGATGCATGAGTTCGTCCTCAAGAGAGGCGACACTTGTGTTGAAAGCGATCGACATTTTGTTCATATCCGCCGACAAATACGGAGAAAAGTATTGAATGAGCGCTCGATTTCTTATGTGAGTGTATAGGATGTGGACGTGTTGTGCCAAATACAGGTCCAACAGAAGATTGTCTTTGAGTTCATCCAATATTGAGAGACAATTGGCGTACTTCGAGTCATGAAATTTGGTTATGGCGTCCCTTAATTGTGGCTCTAATTCCAAGAATAGTTTGAACGCAGAGTTAGAGATAATGTGTTTTTGCAATTCATTTCTGTCGAAAGTGGCCAAAGCGCACAGCCCTCCATAGACGGCCACATTGTTAGCCGAAACCATTTCGCCGTATTCTGTACTGAAGTGATCGAAATTGGCGGCCAAGAAGTGTTTCGCCGCATTCTTATACTTCTTTGAGGCCAAGTCTGAGAGTCCGGCCGCACAATGGAGTCGAGTGGCAATACTACTGGCAGTACTGTATTCGGGCGTTCCTTCAGCTTTGGCCACATATGTCAAGACATGCGACCAGTTTTGCAAATAAATGCTAACTTTTATGACATTCAGACACATATTGAGGACGTGTTTACCACTCGTGCAGTAGTCTCGGGAACGGGAGTAACACTTCAAAGCGTTGCTCAGATCCCCGCAGTCGAGGTAGTGGTCGCCTAAGTCGTCGTGACCTCTCCTTATGCTCTCTTTAATTGAGTTCGACTTATAATTCTTGAGGTCTGTGTCTAACTTCTCGAGTTTGAGGGCCGCCTTCTTTGTCTTCGTTTCAATCCATACGGTGTCGAGCGGTCCGATTACAGCCTCGGCATTGAGTCCAGTCTGTGCTATACTGTCCGCTAATTTACGATAAATTTGTGTATAACTGTTGACGTTATAAGTGTTGTCCTTAACGTAATTCAAAGCCATTCGAAGCGCTTCTGTTCTCATTTGTATGCAGTGGTCAGCGATGAACAGCAATCGGTTAATTCGGGCCAAACCTATGTAGGCGTTCGCGTATGAGTCCAGATCCAGACTCGCATTTTCCACCATAAAGTTGGTGTACGGGGTGTCAGTCGAACCGTTCGGCTGAGAGTCGCCGTTATTTTCGGACTCGTCATCCAAATTGATGTCCAATTGCATCGGTTCTATTGAATTGTGCATCAATTGGATGCCCACTGAGTTTAACGGCATTTTTCAAGATCTTAGGGTTTAAATAGTGGTAACAAAACACCGACTAATCAAAAGATAATTCAGTTCTCTTGTATTTTAACCAAATTTTTGCCGACAAATGAAATCAGTTTTGTTTTCATTGAAACAACAATTATATAACACTTAAAGTCAATTACGTCTGAGGTTTGGGACAAAGAATTCATTTTATATATCATTGAATTCAATGAGAATTTAAATGAAAGGGATTTAAATGTCTTCAAATATTTTGACGAAATTTGTGTTAAAAATAAAATGTGTTTTTGACTCAAAATATTTGGACGTTATTTACAATAAAGTCTTGAATGCAATGATTTTGCATTATTTTTGTCTCTAAAAAAGTGATTCAATTTTACGTCAAATCATTTAAATCTTTTGAATTAAATCAATTGTTTTGTAGTTTTATATCATTTTAATTGTGATTTAATTGAAGACAAAACTAATATAAAGTGAGTTATCCTCCGATTTTCATTGTCTGATGTCTTTGCTTTAATTGCCGTAAAATTGTTGTCAAAAACCGGTATTTTCTTCTCTTAAGATATGTTCCGAAACCAATATGACAATGACGTGACCACGTGGTCACCTCAGGGGCGCCTCCATCAGGTGGAGTACGCCATGGAAGCTGTCAAACAGGGATCGGCTACTGTTGGCCTTAAAAATAAGGATACGTTTGCAGTGCTTTTGGCTCTGAAGAGAAGCACTTCTGAGTTAAGCGCTCACCAGAAGAAGATAATACCACTGGACTCACACGTAGGGATGACAATCGCTGGACTCACTGCTGACGCCCGCGTCTTATCCCGATATATGCGTAATGAGTGCACAAACCAACGCTATGCCCACAACGAACCCCTTCCTGTCAACCGATTGGTCACTAATTTGGGAAATAAGATGCAGTCTTCGACTCAACGCTATGATCGAAGACCATATGGCGTCGGACTTCTGATCGCTGGCTTCGACGCAAAGGGTCCGCACATATACCAGACCTGTCCGTCGGCCAACTATTTCGACTGCAAAGCGATGTCAATCGGCGCCCGATCGCAGTCCGCCCGAACTTATTTGGAGAAACATTTGGATAATTTTGCTGATTGTGATCTCAATCAACTGATAAGACACGGATTACTATCGCTGAGGGAATGCCTCCCAAATGATATGGAACTCAACAGTAAAAACGTATCGATCGCTATCGTAGGAAAGGGTCATCCCTTCACTGTTTATGACGACCAGAAAGTGGAACAATATTTGGCTCTCATTACTGAAACCGAGAGAAAAGGGCGCGGAGGAGGTCAGGGACAAGACCAGGGAGCTGTTGACGATGCTGTGCCACAGGATCCACCCGTTCCTCATCATCAACCGGCAGACCCACAGGTGGAGGAACACATGAATGTCGACTAATTTCTAAACTATTATTAATTTTTAATAAAATTCATTCAAAATATAAAAACAATTAATTAATTGATTTCTGAATCGAATTCTTATTTTCAATAAAAGTATTTTCAGTTTTCATTCAGTTCTTTGAGTCCAATAAAACTTCTTTCAAACCTAAGTCTGAAATCCTTTGAGAGCTCGAGATTTGCACTCATTTTGGAATTCCATTCAAATTGTTTCCAAACTTTTGTCAATATTTGAGTCAATTTTATTGGTTTTGTCACTCAATTCGAGTTAATTATGGAATCGATATCAGAATCAGTTAATTGCAAGAAAAGTGAAGACTGTATTAATGTCAGCAAAAATAAGAGGATTAAAACAAAAGAGAAGACGATTCCCCGACCGCCCAATGCTTTCATGATTTTCGGCCAAAAATTCCGAAAAGTATTGGCGAATGAGTTCAAAGACTTAGATAACAGAGATATCAGTAAATTATTGGGAGAAAAGTGGCGAAAATTGGACGGACATACTAAGAATCAGTACCACAGACTGGCAGATGAAGCCCATCGAAAACATTTACTGAAATATCCGGGTATTTTATGCAACTTTTTTTTATTCAACTTTTCATTAATTGCTTGAACTTTATGTGAAATCGATATCATCTGTGAAATGATTTTATAGGCTATTATTACAGCCCATTAGAGGCACGTCAGCGAAAGGCTGAGCGAAAGCGTGTATCAAAAATGTCGAGAACTAACCATAAGACCACCGAAGACATACACCAGAGAAATAACTCATTTGTCGGTCCTTTCAGTTTCGGAAATAGGTTTGCCTTTTATTTCAGAGAAGTTTTTTTGATTTTCATTGAATTACTCGATATTTTCAGACCAATTCTGTTTCGAAACCCCATATTTCCAGTGGTCAGACCAATGTTCAGCCCTCCCTTCTATCCGAGAATGGGTTTTGGACCGCATTTTTTCGGTTTGCGACCAAACTATTCGTTTCCTTTAGGAGGAATGGTTCCATTCGAACCCATGGCTTCGCATCAGTCATACCTTAGCGGTCAAGTAGTCAAAAGTGAATGCATTAATGGCACAGACAGTCATCGTTGTGGTGCGCAAACCTATCAAATAAGTTTGAAGTCTGAGCCAATTGAAGTCGAGTCCGATAATGAAATACAAATGAAATATAGCACTGAAAGCACAGACATTGGACTCTTGTCGAGTCTTTTACCTCCGATGCATAATCCAAATATTGAAGCGATTCCTGTGGCTGTCCATCAAATCGAAGACTATTTTTCTGACCAAAACTCAATGATTAACAATGAAGTGACAAAAATGAGTAATGCTATCGTCGATGCTATTGTCCAACAAGAGTTTGTTTTACCGAATTCACAACAATTCACAACACAAGTGAAGTTCGAAGAAGACAATCAGTCGATTCATATCCAGTCAAAAGTCATTAGCAGATCCAATGACCACTAAGTGAAGTGAAAACTTGTCTCTCATCTACTTATTTATAACTTCTTTCATAAAGTCTTATATTTATTATTAATTTTCTGTCATTTTATGTAAATTCATATAAATTGTGAGAATTGTTATTAACTTTTAGTTATTCGTTGTTTTGATTCAATTTTCAAAATAAAAATACTTTCAAAAATTCTTAGCGATTAATAAGGAATCAATTTCAAAGATAAAAGGAGAGGCATTTTAATGAATACTTAATACCAAGTTCAGTTCATAAGTTCAATAGACTACATGTACAGTAACTGTCAAAACTTTTTACTAAAGTTTAACACAATATTTATAGAGAATTCATAAATGGTTTGATATCTGAATCAAAAAATGATTTAACTTTGGATTTAAGGTTAAATCAAAGTTTTCCTCAAAATAATTAATTTATGAATTTTTCCCAAAAAAGTTCAAAAATTGTTTGAAAAATCATTTGTAAGAGTATTTAACGAAAGGTTACTACAAGTGGGCGGACGTAAGGCTATAGTTGTGAATGAATGCGTCATTCAGTTGTTTGGAGTCTCCTTTCATTGATTTGTTTTTGAGGTCGTGTTTAGTGTTTACTCTGATTCGTGTCATCTGTTCCTAAAATGTTTTGTTTTTCAATCAATTGTTGACTCGATTTCAATACTCATATATTTTACAATTGTTTTTCCATTTAATCATAATTTAAGACAATATTAGCGATGAATATAAGCATAACAGACATCTGTGAGAACACGAAAATGGGCCGCGAGTTCGCACTTCTCGGTAATTACGAGACCGCTCTCGTCTACTATCAGGGAGTCGTCCAACAGATCCATCGCCTGCTCCAGACTATCAGTGATCCAAATCGTAAAGAGAAGTGGCAGGAGGTATGGCTTTAATATTTCTTAATTTAGATTTAAATTGAGTTTATGTCTGATCAGATCCAACAACAAATAGCTCAGGAATACGAATACGTTAAAGACATTCAAACAAATCTTTTGGGTTTCAAAGGGGATCACCACAACAACAGACCAATAAATGCCAGACAATCCCCACCTTTTGTTGGTTTATCTGATGATACGAACAGTGATCTGGACTATTGGCCTCCGAATTCTCCGCGAGACTCTGATGTTTGGCCGCCACCGACTCCTGTTGAGCACAAACCCGGGCCACCAGTGAAACAAAGGCAGTCCAGACGTGAGAGCACTTCTTTGGGCAATAAAAGCGGTCGCGAATCTTATCCCTCTGCGAGTCGTTCGGCTCAAGCAAAGGGCGCGACACGAAAGAGTCAAACGGGAGGAGAGCCTAAACCCCCGAACAAAACGGGTGAACAAAAGAAGAAGAGTGAGGGCGGAACAGCTAAAGAAGAACCGGCAGAGAAGAAGTTCGACGTCGCCGGTCCTGACAATGAATTGGTAGAAATGCTTGAGAGGGATATCCTTCAGAAAAATCCGAGCACTCATTGGATAGATATCGCAGATCTGGAAGAAGCAAAACGACTGTTGGAAGAGGCAGTAGTGCTTCCGATGTGGATGCCTGACTTCTTTAAAGGCATTCGCAGGCCATGGAAGGGAGTACTTATGGTGGGTCCTCCCGGAACGGGTAAAACAATGCTCGCAAAAGCTGTGGCCACAGAATGTGGGACCACATTCTTCAACGTTTCGTCGTCAACCCTCACCTCTAAATATAGGGGTGAGTCTGAGAAGTTGGTGCGACTACTGTTCGAAATGGCCCGCTTTTACGCCCCCTCCACTATTTTCATCGACGAAATCGACTCTTTGTGTTCGAGGAGGGGATCAGATACTGAACACGAGGCCAGTCGTCGGGTAAAGTCAGAGCTATTGATACAAATGGATGGAATCACTAATAATGACGATCCGACAAAAGTGGTTATGGTTTTGGCCGCCACTAACTTTCCCTGGGATATCGATGAAGCTCTTCGCAGAAGACTTGAAAAAAGGATTTACATTCCACTCCCTACTGAAGAGGGACGGGAAGCGCTCCTCAAAATAAATCTGAAAGAAGTGGAAGTGTCGCCTGATTTGGACATCACTGAGATAGCGCTCAGACTCGATGGTTATTCGGGGGCAGACATAACAAATGTGTGTCGCGACGCCTGTATGATGGCTATGAGGAGGAAAATCGCGGGACTCACTCCCGAACAGATCAGAAGTTTGTCCAAAGACGAACTCGAATTGCCTGTCAGTCCCGAAGACTTTGAGGAAGCGATTCGAAAGGTCAACAAATCTGTTTCGAAAGAAGATATTAGAAAATACAAGAAATGGATGGATGAGTTCGGATCCTTATGAGGACTGTTCCTCATTCAAGTCAGAGACGAATCTATTATTAAATATTATATAAGTTTTAAAGTATTTTATAATTCTATCAAATGTTTTAACTTTTAATCAAAATATTGGAAATTATTTCAAAAAACTTAACTATTTATTCAAATTATGAGAAAATGTTTGAAATGAATGAAACAAATAATGGTTTCATTTATGAGCTGTGATTTCAAGTTTGATATATCACTAAAAACCAAGACTTGGGTATAGTCTTAGTCTTGAATTAAAGACAAATATTAAGACAATTATGAAAAACATTCCCTAAATTCACAATAAAATGATTCCAAAAGTGATTCAAACAAACGATTAATTAATTTAATTAAAAATACAATTAATTTATATTATATTTGAACTGAAGTCACAATTAATTGACTTTTTTGGTCACTTTCTTCACATTCCACGCGAACCACAATTTAATGGCGAAAAACAATTGGAAGAAATGGACCTGAAGTGCGACCACAAGAAACGAATACCAGATCAGTGCCACCGGATATCCGTTCCAAACTTCTTTGACTTTAGAGAGGTCTCGCATTTCAATGAAATTCCACAAATCGTTAAAATAATAGACCGAAGCGTAAAGTATTGGACACATCGACACAAAGAATGTGAGGATTGCGTACATTCTTATTGAAGACAAGTTATTGCTTCGGATGGAAGACAGTCCTAATAATGTGAATAAAACACTTGAAGCCCATATCCATTCCCAAAGCTTTGGTTTTGGTATATACAGCTCTTGGAGTTCTAATATGAAGATATCGAGTCTGTCCAGAATATCGTCCGATAACTTGAGCAATAAAATCGAGAATAACAGGTAATGCAGAAGAATACAGAACTTGAGCCGAGATTTATTCAGTGCGCTATCGGTTCGTAACATATGGTATAAATACATTATTAAAGTCAAAGGGGATGACCCCAAACACGTCTAACGGTCTGCAGACGAGAAATACCTGATTTGGTAATGTTTGGCCACTTTCTGCCGGTGAGTAAAATCACTTCCATCAGTACCGGTAACGACACGACCTTTTGATGACATATTTGGACCGTTTTATTGATATTTTGCTGATATTTATATTATGTTTAAGATTTGATTTGTCGACAAATGCCAGGCTTTCGGCTCAAAATAGCACATCTATTCTGTGGAAGAGCGCATGATCTGCACAGACATATATTTCCCTTAAAACATAACGTTACCAACAAATGAAGGAAAGTATTTCATTGGAATCACTCCATCAGTCTATTTGAGTGAACTTAACAATTATAGGGGCAAAAGAGGTGACTATAATAAGGAAATATTTGTCACATCTTTTATTGAGAGACAATTTCTGAAACAAATTCAAAACTCGAGGAATAAATGCATCGAAAAGAGAATCGATTTAATGGATAAACAGTTAATTAATTTACAATTTATGACAAAAGACTTGAAATTTAAGAGAATTTCAATGATTTGAGAGATTTTTCATAAAATAATGTTTTTTTTGAAATAAAATCTAAAATTAAATAAATATTTATTGAAAGCGATCGAAGTATTCGCTCGACTTTTTAGTCTTAACTCTTTTACTCGGAATTTGATCCGAGTTTCCGTTGGCCGCTCTCTTACCACTCGGTCGCTGAACCTTGGATTTGGCAGCGGATGCCCTATCCTGCTGTCCAGCCATTGATCTCTGCTGTTTTCCCGGACCAGTGAATAGAGGATGTGATTCTGGAAAACATATATTCTTTAGATTAGAATAAAAGCAAAGAATTAAAACAAACCATCTTTTGGCGCTTCTTTCAGATCAATGTCTATAGTTTTCACTCTTTTAGACTTTGTTGGTATTTCTGGTTGAGGGGTAACTGGAGGGGCGTCCAGTTCAGGTTCATCGATATCAGGAGCTATTGGGAGATATATGAGTGCGCTTTGATCCTCCTCTTCTTCGTCACTAAAATCAAAGCTATTGTTAAACAATTCAATTGATTTGTAAATAATGTTAGACCTGCTTAAGAAGGCGTGAATAGTATGAGGAGTGACCACATCAACCATTCCTTCTTCATCGTCATTATCATTAGTAACTCTGGCGGGAGTTCTGTCTTCATCTTCGATATCAAACTCTGACTCTCTTTCCTCGTATTCAACGTTTTCATCCAATTCTTTGAAATCGGGCGCAAATGCGGACCAATTCTCTACCTGTGGCTGAGCCCAGATTGAGACCACACCACTCGAAATACTTGCAATAATGGGACGGATTGGGTGCCACTAAAACACGAATTTAATAATTACTTTAAAAACAGTTCGAAAACAATTTGATTGCAATCAATGACTCACAACTACATCGAGCAGTAGTTCCCCTTTAGTCCCGTGCAATATCTTAACTAAATTTCCGACATTTCTTTCCCATACGTAGAGGGCGTGCTGTCGGGCAGAACCGGCACATATGTAATCAGCGTCAGGTCCTCCAGAAAAGCAGCACTTCTTCCACATCGTCTTATTGACCAAATCCTGTAACTTTTGAATGGGTTCCGGCTCTCCGTTTTTGCCACAACACAACACCTCTTCTGTCTCGTAAACTCTGATGACCCGATCGGCAGTACTGACCAAAAATATATCCTTTTTTCGCGGCGCGAACTCTATCTGTTTGATAGCAGTGTTCGACACTCGGAATGAAGCGATTAAAGTAAGATTTGTTATGTTTGTCCCAACTTTCACCACAAGTATCCGTCCCTTTGCGTTACCAGAATATATGTATTGACCCCTTTTGTCAAAAGACGCCACAATATTGAGGTCAGTGTCGTCGTCGAGAGGAACCATTACATGAGTTTTTGTTGGAACTGCAGTTCAGCGACAAATCATTTATTTAAAAATATTCGGAAAACAAGAAATTGAGTCAAACACTGACCCTCTTTGTGGGGAATGTAGACCACAATCGCCGCGTGTTTTAGCGGACAAATTAATATCATTTTGTCGTTTCGAGGATTAAATTGGATCTTAAGAATAGGGGAAAAGAATCGCCATCTGATCACACACTCCGATGTCAACACATCCCAAACGCAAACAGTATTATCAGTTGAGGCACTGACCAGTCGGTGACCATTACGCGCCCAACTGTTCCAATACAATAGAAGCGCCAAAAAATGAAGAGCACTCAGATTGTGTCAAAGCTATGAAACTTTTGTCATACCTGAGCGAACAGACGGGATGGACGTGAGCAGAGATAATTTTAGCCATTCCTCGAGTCAAGA
Organism: Minunthozetes semirufus; assembly: GCA_034699985.1. NCBI lineage: Eukaryota > Metazoa > Arthropoda > Arachnida > Sarcoptiformes > Punctoribatidae > Minunthozetes > Minunthozetes semirufus. The sequence goes on from JAQIXD010001286.1 coordinate 15,512, forward strand.
AGTCCCAAATGACAATACGTCCGTCATTGCAGCCGACGGCCAGACACGTGCCTCTTCGGTTGAAAGCACAGGTCACCGCCAATGAAATACAGTCAAGAGCCCCATCAAACTCTTCGGGATAGTTCTGACCGAAGTGTTCAAGAAGTTCTATATTCATAGTAACGACAATTAAAACAAATTTTGAATTTAGTTTTAATCAAAATTTTCGGAAATGTTTTCAAAATATTTATTTGTTTTTCAAAACAAAATAATCATTGATTTGAGTCTGCGTTCAATCGATGCATACTTTTGGCTCAAAATTCAAATACATTTCGTTTGACAAAAATGTTTGGAATATTCTTCTAATAAAATGATGATATTTGATGAAGATTATGGTCAATTGAAATATTAGTTTTTCAATACATATTTGTGACTATTTTTCATTTATATGATTATATTTCTTTCATTGGAGTGAATTCCTATACAATAATCAGAATAATATATAATATCAATATATAGAAAGAATTTGATGACACGTGACTCCATAAATGATTTTAATTTTTCAAACAATAATTAAATGATTTTATTATTTAAAAATATTTTTAACAATTTTTAAATCAATTGGTTTTCAAAATCATTAA
>JAQIXD010001287.1:0-16127 GCA_034699985.1 Minunthozetes semirufus
CTCTATTACTCTATTATTTTAATTTGATTTTAATTAAATTTTGTTTTGTTGTGACGACAGTACGCCCATAAAGCGGCCGCAATGGTTGGTCAGGTGATCAAACGAAGTCCTTCGGAAAACTTGGCGGACAAACTCTACTTCTTGTAAACACATTATTCATCAAAACTCGACGTTTGTCTTCCGTTTGTCTTAAATTTGATTTTTTTTTCTCTATTCGTTTATTTCATTCAATAATTTCAAACCAAAGATTGTGTTCATTACAAATGTTTTATTGAAAACACATTCGAATTCTCATTTAATTCCAATTCATTACCAAATATGTGTTCCTATTATTTAAAGATCACTTAAATCACTAATTATTTTCGTTTTTTAATAGAAATAAGTGATTAAATTATTTGCATTTCTTAAACGATGTCTTTTTTTGTATCTTTAGAAACGATTTTTTAAAACAAATTGAAATAAATGACTGATTTTTAAGATATTTTTTAATCAAAAATATGTGAAAATAATTCGATTTTAAATCTTTGGTCGAATTATGTGTTGATTATAACATTCGTTAAAATTATTTACAATTTTTTTACAAAAAATATAATAATTATTAAAAATTTCTAAAATAATAATAATATTAATAATGATATCAATTATTAATGACATTAATGTATACTTCAATACAATAGATGTAAAACAATATAATTATTGTGAAAAAATGAGAATCTATTGTACGTTAAGAATAAAAATGTTTTTCTATTCAAAAATAGTTTCATTGCTTTTGAATTAAATATAGTGAAGACGACCTCATCTGAGAAGTGATAATTGATTTAAGGAATGTTTGGCACTTCATATATAGAACTAAATCAAAGTCTTGCTTTTCTTCTGTTGAGACGAATAGATTCGGGTAAATCATAGCAAATGCAAACACAACAACTCGGAAATCGGAACCAATCGGCGAAAATACCGCGACATTCGTTCTTAGGATCGAAAGCTAAAAGTCGATGCAATCGGTACTGTTGTTCGCATTTGCAGCCATCCCTGCAGAACATCTGCGATCCCTCATAAGCACACTTTTCCCAATGGATATACTGTTCGAAGGGATAAACATTCAAAAGCGCCAGAATTTCACCCCTTGTGTTGTTTGCCCAGTAGGGCGCTACCACTTCCTCTTTAATGGGACAGGCGTTGACACCTTTTTTAGGCTCTGATTCGTTTTGGCTTTGATTTGGTTCTTCTGTTGTTGTTGTCTGTGATGTGACTGAACTTTGATAATATTCTGGATTTGGAATATCATTGTGTTCTTGATTATTAGCGCTGGTAGTGGTTGTAGTGGTGGGAGCACTGCTCTCAAATTCTGTTGTATCCAAACCTAAGCTTTCATTTTGGTCGACAATTGAATCACTTTCGGGGTTTGCCTTCTGTTGCGAATCAAAGCTTTGATTTGTTTCTGAACTTTTATTATTATTTGGCATAAAATCAAGGCTTGAATTAAAAGAAGAAAATGTTGTGGCACTAGATATGGTTGGCGTCACGTCTTGTGAGAAAGATCTTCCGGCACCGGCACCCATATTGTGAGCTCTTCCTCTGTTATAAAAGTAGATGGAGTCGTACTTCCCTCTGATTTCTTCGATTTCTTCTCTGAGGACTTGACTCTGTCTCTGTTCTCCATACATACGTCTCATAAATCCCTGGTTTTCATAGATATATCGGCGAACACTACTCCAGGGATAAGCACTTCCCGGTTGATTACAGAATGTATTTTTACTCATATCGCACGGTATTTCCACAAGCATTCGAGGGCTCATTCGAGGCCCACAACTCATCTGAGAAAAGGATTGCTTTATAGGAATCCATATCAATAAGAGTATGAGATAATCCAATTGACTGATCGTTGGTTTTGATGCCATTTGTTTCATCGATTTTATGTCATTTGGTTTAAAGTTTTGAAAGTTTTAACGGAAACTACTTTTATGGACAACTTTTACACGTTTCAAACGCTAACATAAGTGGATGGTCTGCCAAACATTGAATTAATGGGACATTAACTGCATTAACAGCACACGACTCTGACTCTATGACACGCATCACAACCGGAATGCAATGGACCGCTCGAGCATCTCAATAGTCAGCAGAGTTTGCACTTCTGGGCCATACCTACCCTCTGCTCGAAACCAATAAAAATCTAAACAATGATCTCTTCAGAAGAGTCTTCTAAATAGCATTTAATGGAAAATAGCTTTAATGCAAACAAATTGTAAGTATTTTCCAAATAAATGTGTCACTGAATATATCATTGTTAGCACTACCAGTCTTGTCGGTTGTGTCAGTTGTCCCAGTAGTGCATACATTGCACACACAGGCATACTGTGCGATAACGATAATGAATTGGATTTCAGGTTTCATTGCCAGTCACCGACTGATACTACATTGGGATGGCAGGGATCGAAAGATGGGGGACGGCTTCAATAGGTTAGGCCAGACTCTACAGATTAATGTAATCACTACTGCAACAGACATAACCAGTTCTCATTCATAATTACTTCTGACCCTTAAAATGTCGTTTTCATTGTAAACTACAAACAGTTCTCTTATTTTAATTACAATTTATAAGATTTTTCATAAAATAAACCAAAGATTTAATCATTTGTTCGGAAAAGTTGTGTAAAAAAGATTTGTTTCCAACAGTTTCTCAGTTTCTCCGGAGGGCTCAGTCTATGGTAATAACGGAGAAAAGTTTTGTTTCATTGATCTCACTTCAGAGCACAGCTGATGCAGTGGTCAGACCTGTATATGCGATCCACTCCTAAAAAAAGTCAAATCACTGGCAGACTATTGAGTTGATCCTAATCTTGAAATTTGCTTTTCTTCTATTCTTTTCCTGTTTTTCATCCTTTGCTTTGTGTTCAAAGTCTTTAATTTAATATCACTTTTATTGAAGTCTTGAAAATAAATGCTTAAATGTTTGCCTTTTATTCCTCTGAGAGAAAGACTATTAAAAAGTTCCTTAAATTCAATGTTAAGCCTAAACGAGTGGTCGAAACTTAAAGACAGGTCACTCCAATTGAAGACTAATGAACTCTATAATACATAGTATTAAAGCGAATAAAAATATTTGCCTCAAAATATATTCCAAAAGAAGATTAACTTATAGCTTGAAAAACAATTAAATGCGTCCATCAAAAAGTTCAATTAGATTAGTAAATGTATATGTAAAAGATGATTAGTTATTGGAATCTTGTTGAGACATATATTTATTTATTCGACAAATATTTCTGATTATAATAATTATGTGGTTTTGAAAATTTTCCACAAATTCTTAATATGCTTTTCACAAGAATTTAATTTTGATTCACAAGAAAATAGGTTAATGTCAAGAGTCTTAAGACTCGATGATAACCATTTGACACATTAATAGTTCTCTTCATTAAATGAAAAATAAAAATTCAGACAATTTTTTAAATGGAGTGAACTTTTGACAGACAAGAGATCTTAAAATAGATTTAGTGAACTACCGGCTAATTGTCTCCAAAATTCAATCTATTCTTATCATCGACTTATCGAACATCTATTTCCAGCAAATTCTCTATTTAGAGGTCATTTGATTTGTCATTTCTTTTGAAAATGAGACCATTTTTTTGTTTTTAAATATATTTTATATTTATTTTCTAATAACAGAATAAGAAATTGTTTTTTAAGTTAATATTTGGCGAATAATATTAGAATACTTTTGTTGGCTTAAAGTTTAAGTGCCTTAAACTTAAAAATAAATAAGAAAACACTGAATATTTTACTATAGTTTAACATGTTGATTTGCACATTTATATTTAAAAATGATTAAAATATCGACTAATCTGTTGATTGACTAATCTCTCAGATTTGGAATTAAATCAATTTTTAGAATATTTAAGAATTTATGATAAAATACTAAAAAATGTTTACATTATATGTGAATAACTCTTTGTTTTGTTTACATTTTTTTATTGAAAATTAAATTTATTTATAAATTAAATAATTTTTAAATTAAATAATAAGTGAATTATGAGTAATAAAAATGAATTAAATCAACCGAAGAAGAAATTAAAACAAACTTCAATTCTTGACTTTATTTCGATAAAAACAAATAGCGGTATTTGTGGAGACAATTGTTCCCAAATTAGTGGTAATTCTTCAGATATACAAATGGTATCGACTGAAGAATTGACTCAAATGACTCTCCAATCAAATGAAGAAACAGTTGAAGTAATTAATTGCTCGCAATTAAGTGGTTTGAGTAATATCTCAGAAATTCCTGAAACACCCGAAAGAGTTGTCGAAGATGAACCGATAGACTTCGAGGACGAGAAGAAGTTGTTGTCTTCATTGAACAAAATGCCTGACTGTCTCTTACCATTACCTCCATTAAGACCTGATTCTTCTCATTTTGTATTATTTAATGTTCCGATTATTCGTGTCATGGATTGCGTTCCGAAGCCATTCCCCAATAATTATAGTGACAAATGGGACGGACAACACGTAAAAATGCCGAACAGTCCTAATAATCAAATAACTTCTGTGCAGTCAATCGAAGAACAGACAGTGAGGACTCGATTCTCCAAATGGGAGTTAATTCAGGAAAAGCTTTTGTCAGACATTAAATGTTGCGAACAATTGGAAGAATTGATCAAAACATACAATCCTTTCGCAAATAAATATGTTTTCGATGTTTTACATCATTTTTTCGAAGACTGCACTCAAGAGGAAAACAATCAGTTCTTTGACGATGTATTGCCACAAATGATAGGTCTGGCGCTTCAATTGCCTGAAATTGTGACCCAATCTGTGCCAATGCTTCGACAGAGAAGGAACTGCTCTTTATTTCTAAGCCAACAACAAATCGCTTGTCTTTTAGCGAACGCTTTCTTTTGTACTTTTCCTAAAAGAAGTCAAACCAACGAAGAATACAAGAATTATCCGATTATTAACTTTTTGAGGTTTTTATTAATTCTTTGTTTTAATTGAATATTAATTTTATTTTCATTTAATCCATAGTTTATTCACAACTTATGGCTGTGAGGACAGCCTTAACACTAAATTAGAAAAACTTAAATGTCTTTTCAATTACTTTCGTCGAGTTCTCAAAGATATGCCGAAAGGAATCGTTAGTTTTGAGCGAAAGTTTATCACCAGAGAAGAGATACCCGTTTGGCACAACTCTAATAAAATGCTCAACAAATTGATTGTCATTAAAAAGGGTGTCATCGAAACTGAGGGAAAGGGTTTACTTCAGGTCGACTTCGCTAACAAATTGATTGGCGGCGGTGTTATAGGTTCGGGTTGTGTCCAGGAAGAGATACGTTTCCTAATTTGTCCCGAACTTATAATTAGCCGATTATTTACCGAAAAATTATTAGACAATGAAGTGATAGTTATCTGCGGTTCCGAACAATTCAATCAATACTCAGGTTATGCCAACACTTTTGAATGGATGGGAAACTATATCGATGATACACCTCGTGATGAATGGGGCCGTCGTTTGACTCGAATCGTAGCGATGGACGCACTTTACTTCAGTCACAACGAAATCGATATTCAATACGAAAGCAATCACTTCGAGAGAGAACTCAATAAAGCGTTTTCTGGGTTTCTCATCAAAAGAAGGTCTGATCCAAAGCACAAGTGCGCCATCGCTTCTGGTAATTGGGGATGCGGTGCATTCAATGGCGACCCTCTTCTCAAAGCAATCATACAATTGATGGCCGCCTCTGAAACAGAAAGAGATTTAGTTCTCTTCACTTTCAATGACTTAAGTCTTAAGAAAAGAATTGAAAATTTTTACTCATTTTTAATCGAAAATCAATTTTGTGTCAGAAATCTATACAAAGGAGTCCTCTCTTTCAATAAATACCGAAAACAGTTTAAAATTCAAAATAAAACAAATGTTTTCGATTTTATTCAGAATAACAAACAATTAATTAAAGATTAATCAATAAATTGATTACATTTTGTATTAAAATTATTATTATATTTAGTTTTTATCCGTTTTTTGTTTGTTTTACAGAAAATCTATTATTTATTAAATCATTTCAAAGATTTTGATATTTTATTAAATAATTAAATAAAAGTTATTTTAATTAATTTTTGTAGAATTATTTGCATTCGTGGTCTTATCGCTCAATGTTTGGATCCGTTGTATGAGTGCTTTCATCAAAGCCTCCAATTCATCGAATTCTTTTTTTTGAAATTTCTGTAAGAATTGTGAGTATTCTTCGATTAAACACTTTTTTGTCTTCAATTCGTTTGTTTCCGATTTCAGAGAATTCAATTCAATGATTGTCGAGTCGTTGAATGCATGCAAACGATTGATCAGAGCTTTGAGGTCTGTCCGCCAACTCATCTCTTGTTTAACATTCACTTCATAGAAGTCTTTGATTCGAAGACATTCTTTCAGTAAATTACTTACATTTTTATGGATTTCGTTTAATTTAAGACAAAATCTTTGATTAAAATTATCCAAAACCTGTTTCTTGTTTTCTTCGGTTAACGACAATTCATCAAACAATTGGTTTAACCAATCATTTGGGTTCTTATGTCCAACAATTTCCCCAATTTTATCATTAAAATGAGTGGTTATATAATCAACGATATCTTTTGGTTCTTCAACATTGAAATCAGTGGTCAAATCTCTTGAGATAATCTCAAACGATTCCTTCAATTTAATCCTCATTTGTAGCCAAAAGTCGGAGGAATGGCTCTCCTTTTCATTCATTTCAATATTTGACTCATTTTTCTGAATTTCGTTCAATTTTTTTGTCAAATCATTAAAAATAAATCTCAAAATATTTAGCCTTTCCTTCAAAAAGTTGACCTCTTTTTCCATTTCTTCGACTTTGGATTGAGTGACCGCAACCTCTTGTCCTTCGGTTTTGCATTTTTCGAACCTTTGGATCAAATATTAAAATAATTATTCAGAAAAAAAATTATTTAAATTAAATGGAAATACATTTCAAGTTCTTCTTTTGAGACAAAGACGGACTCATCGGTGATAGCTTTGCAGACATTGAGAAGCCATGGATTTGTTTGGCACTCATCCCTTATAAGTGATTCAATTTGAATCAATTCTTGTGCCGAAAACTCGTTGTTTTGGTCATTAGCCCGAATCAAAGACACTAATCTTCCCGATAAAAAGTTTCGCGATTGTCTGCTATTCAATTGAAAGGCTGTTTGTTCCCGATTCTGGTCTTTTGACCGATGTTTTAACCTCTCATTCATCGTTAGATCAGAACTAATCTCTTATTTAAATCTTTTATTCGTTGTTTTGAGCGCCAAATGAGATAAACAGCTGAACACAACTCAACACTCATTACGTTATTAAACAAAACATTAAAATCACATTCAATTCATTGAATATCTTTTAAAGGGTTTTATTTTTGTCTAATTTTTGAACGATGTTTGTGAACAAAATATAAAACTTTGTTTTGAAAAACATATGATTTGAAGAATATTTTTGTTGTGATTAATGTTTGGATCAAATCTTTAAAAATGAGTGAATCAGAACCTAAAATGGGTTTCAATGAACGCAATGTTTGTCTTCCGTTTCCTCAACCAATGATTAGAAGCGATGGTTCACCCGTTTGGCCCTTCAGTCAAAAGGGATTTCCGCTGTTTTACGGATCGACTAATTTCGGTGAAAAGTGTGTAGAAATAAGTGACGAAATGGGGGTCAAAGCCCTCCAAAAGATGGGTTTTTTCGGCTTTCATTCGAAATTAAAATTCATTGAAAGCAATGATTTAAAGACAAATGTTTTGAAAAAACACAGAAAAGAAGATTCAAAACAAACCGAAGATTCTTCTGATCCTAAGAATAGAAGCAAAACTTCTTCGGAATCAAAGTATTCGAACGGAAAATATGTTTTGATTTCGACTTCAATTCCAAACGCTTTAAGTTTTTCGGATAATCAGAGTTCAGACGTAACTCAAGATAAAGAAGTGTCTGAAATGATCTCAAAAGACATTGAAAGTGATGAACAAATCAGAACTGATTCTAATGTCGAACAAAATAATAGCGAAAAAGTATTGAAATTATCGTTTTTGGAGTCATTTTTCTTATCCTATGTTTTCGGGTCTTTTAATGTATTGAATACCGAAAGCAATGAATATATGAAAATCGAAGAAATGTGGGAAACATTCGGTTCTCACTATAATAGTGAAGATAAACTCGAGTTTGCCGTTCATTACAGCGCTTATCACTATTTTAGATCAAAGGGTTGGGTCGTAAGGAATGGTCACTCTTTTGGCACTAATTTCCTTTTGTATAGAGAAGGTCCACATCTATATCATGCCCTCTATTCTGTGATAATTCAATATTCAATCGATGGTCAAAACAAGCAATCATTCGATTGGTATTATATGTCAGCACTCATTAGACTCTCAAAGAATGTCCGAAAAGTAATAATTTATTCTTAACTTCATTTGAAAAGTGATTTCAAAACAATTTATTTTTCAGGAATTAATTGTTTGTGTAATAAATATACCCAAAGATTGTGACATCTCTTCACCAAAATGTATTCAAGACTTCGAAATAGGGGTTTGTTTTCAATTGTTCTCAAATTGTTTTTAAAATCAATTCATAATTTAATTTAATTATCAGTTAATGCGTTTCGATCGATGGAATGTCACCAAAACCAGTGCCGACACTAAAGAGATGACAAAATCCTTTAATTAATGAATATATTGTCTGAATTGTGTGAAGTCCGCCAACACTCGAATCTAATGTATATTTTGTGACTCAAATGTAATAAAAGAAAACAAAATAACTTTAATTAAATATTTTGTAAAACTTATTGTTTTCGTTAATTATTTCATTTTTTTTAATTTATTTAAAATTAAATTATTTTTTGATTCAAATTCTGTTTCAAAAGTTTTTTGTTGATTAAACGTAACGTTATTTTTGAATAATAAACAAAATTTGTTTTTCAATGAATTGACTTTTTTTGAAAACAATTTTTTGATTTTTCTGTCATTTATTGAAATAATTAAATAATGAGTCAAAAAATGGTAATCATTTAAGACTCAATTCGGACAACAAATTAATGGTTACTTATTTACAGTCAAAATCTGGTGATTCAAGTGACAGATCGCCCCTCCATTGGGCCGCCTCCGATGGCAACAAAGATAAAGTCTTTCAATTGGTGAGAGACGGCGCCGATATCGATGCCACCGATGAGGTATTAATTAAACTCAAATACAATGAGATATTCTTAGTTTTAATTTTGTGTTTCTCAGATGGGTTGGACTCCTCTAATGATTGCCGTTTCTGCGGGACATCAACACATAGTCGAGTATTTGATCACAAAAGGCGCGGATATGAATGCCGTCAATAGTACCGGTCATTCAGCCCTACATTACGCGGCTTCAAAGGACAGGCTATCAATTGCTAAATATATGATAGACAGCGGCTGTCATATCAATCTCAGGGATAAACTAAATCAGGTATAGCTATAGCTATAGTATATCTAAAATCAAATCTTTTGTCAAAATCCTTAATGTCTTCTGATATTTGAATACGTCTTTAATATTTTGAAACTAATTTATGTGAAAACCATTGATTTGTGACTAATGTTTGTTATATTCAGACACCACTCCATAGGTCGGCCTCAAAAGGAAACAAAAGTATCGTTGAATTGCTTTTGAGTCGACCCGACATTCAACTGAACCCTCAGGACGTCGTCGGCAATACTCCGCTGTAAGTCAATCATTCAATAGTTATTACAGACTTATGATAGGCTGTCATATGCTGTCATAGGTCTGTTCCCTTATTATTTGTTTTGAAAAATGTTTCGCAATTTTTATATTAATTTTGAATAAATTTAACGAAAGTTCGAAACAATTATTTTATAGTCACCTGTCGTGTGAAGAGGAGAGGCTAGAAGTGGCAAAAATGTTGATAAAAGCGGGCGCTCTCACAGATATCTTGAATAAAGTCCGAAAATAATATATATTTCGAATAAAATTAATTGTTTTTCTAATTTCAGGACAAAAAGATTGCTTTCGATCTTTGTTTTAACGAATCAGTGAAGCGTTCGCTCAATAATTATAGCAAAGAATGTGAACAAACCTCTTGAGTATTGAGTACTCAAATGTGAAGAATAATTAATTCAGAAAACGTTCGAAATGTTAATCGACTGGAAAGAGATAACACTTAGGATTTCCTCTAAAAAGTGTTTTTCTTTTTGAATAATTTTTTATTTGATTTATATTTTTGTGAAAAGAGTTTGAAAATTGATTTCAATTTATAATTAATTAATAATTAATTGAAAAGTTATTAACGAATAAAAATTTATTTAAAAATTCCTAAAAATTTACAAAAATTTGTATTCGAGGTATAGAGTGGTCTGACATTCAGTTTATCGATAATTATAACAAATTATTCCAAAATTTAATTCAAATTCCAATTAATTTAATTATTTTAACCCAAAAAGTGTTATCCATTCGAAGAATATATGAAATTAACAAAAATTAAAACAAAAATCAATGTCTGAGGTCTTAGAGGTCAGACATCGGCACAAATGGTGACTTTTCCCTTTAGGGAACTCCTTCTTCTCTCTTGTTTTGACTCGAATTTAGATATTTTTTGTTTCGCAAGTCTTAAGAGACGTTCAGAAGTGATTAGTTTATTGGTTAAGTCATTGATTCTGTCTTTCATTAGGTTTATGTCTGATTCGTGGACTCTTTCCATTTCTACGATCCTTTTGGTGAGTCTTTCGTAAGCGATCTCTAAGAAGTCATAATTACTTTGGGCTTCTTTTAGCTCAGAATTCAATTTCCTTATTGTCTCCAAATCTTTGTTTTGTTTGATTTGATTCAATTGAATGTGATTTTGATTATTGGTTTGAATATTGGTTTCATTATTACAGTTATTATAAGTATTTGTTATCTTTTGTTTATCACTGAAACCATTCAAACAGTGATTATTCAGATTTTCATTAATTGATATGATTTTGATTTTTTCGATATTATTCTCATAGGAATTGGTTTTGTTGTGATCTTTAGTGATATCTTTGATGCTATTGTCGTCGTCTTTGTTTTTGATGGTTTTCCTTAATTGGATCAGTTCTTGTCGACAGCAGACTAGTTCATGAGTCAGTTTAGATGCCTGTGCGCTAATACTCTCCAACTCTAAGATCGATGCCTTCAACTTCTTGACGTCACTCAATGCGGCGTTTCTTTTATTTTTATCAATTCTTTCGTTTACTTCTAATTTGTTTATCCATTCGATTGTCTGTAAAAATGATAATATTTTACAATTAGTTTCAAAAAGTAATGACAAAAGTTAACTATCTTTAAGTTTTACAAAAAAAGTAATTACAATAATAAACTCATTCACTCGAAACTCAAAAACTTGAAACACTTCTAATGAGTTTAATAATAGTGTCTTTACATTAAAAAATATGGATTTTCTTTAAAATCATTTGAATTCTTAACAATCCATTAGTTACGCCAAAATGGACATCAGTTCTCTTCTTATGTCCTCAAATACGGAAGAAGACAATAAATGCAACCAATTCATAAAATTTTGTGCTCTCTCTCTCTCTCTCTCTCTCTCTCTCTCTCTCTCTCTCTCTCTCTCTCTCTCTCTCTCTCTCTTCCCTCTCCTCCCTCTCCTGTGTTGAAGTTTTTATAAAGTTTGAGTAAATGTGAGAAAGTTTAAGAGAATTGTTGAGACTTTGCTTTAAATAACTGATATTTGAGTGATTTCTTCGAGTTTGATGACCTCATTGTAAGTCTATTAAGATTCAGACAGACATCAGTTGATATTGGATTCAATTAATAATCAGACAAAAGTGTTTTCTATATGTGTCTGAAGAATGTGTGAGAATCGAAGCCAAAGTTTTCATTGATTTCTTGCTAAAAAGTATGGGAATTGAATCCGAATCAATTTTACTTGAACTCTATCAATATATATAATCTCATAAAATGCTCTCCCATTTGATTTGTTAACAAATTTTGTTGTCAAAAAAGTTATCCTAAAAATTCTTAGACTTTCAATCAATTCTAAACTCATTTGAATTTTTTATATATTTATCAAAATATATGAAAAAACTTTGATTTAAATAATTTTATTCAAATTTTATATCTATTTTTGTGAGCAATTCATGAATCAGGTATTGAATGGTATATACAAAAAGTTTGGACACTTTTTTTCTGAGTTTCAGAACTGAAATGATTGTTGAATTTGATTGTGAGCTGTCATATGGGCTGTCATTCGCTTGAAAAATGATTTGAAGAGATATTATTCATTGAACTGATCGAACCAACATTTGACACAACGATGTAATTGAAGAGGACAGACAGGTAATGGAAAACATGTGAAATAAGCAGTTTTACATATGAGTCAAACGAAGGAACACTTCCTAATACTCCCAGAATTGGATGCGAATCAATAGAATTGAATGAAAGATAGAAATACAAAAACATAACCAGTTTTTTGGCCGCAATTCTAAAGTGCGCTAAACTGCAAACCATTGGAAACGATTGGAAACCACTCCAAACACTCCAAACACATTCAAAGACCATATTTTAGTTTTTCATAAATATTCGATTCACTGTTCGCTCACAAAACCAATTGAATCCACTCTTCATAGGTCTGAGTGAACCGCATTTTCACGAATTGTGCCAATTATTTAAACTATTATTTATATTTTGAAATACTTTTTTTGTTAATCCATCGAAACATTTGTGAATTTCTAATCGGAGTCAATTAAGTTTAATTTAATCGATTAAGTTTACTGAATTGGAAATTGTTTAATTGCTTATCTTCACTATAAATAAATAAATTCAACATGTTACACTCTATACAAATTTAGAATAACCTCCAGTTAGGCTTTCCCTACTGTCCATTAAGTGTTTGAGAAATTACATGTATTGAAGCCTAAAGAGGCGGTAGAAAAGAGAGATTATATAAACCAAAAATAGTGTCATTGAAAGCAATAAAACAGAGTTAAGCCAAACAACGGACCAATTCTCAGATTCTTTACACAAGTGCTCCGATTATCGCATTATATTGTGATAAGAAATCACTTAATTTAATGGCGTTTTATCGCAATTCAAACACAATAACAAACAACACGTTATTATCAAAAGCAGTAAACGTATAGGAAATACAAAAAAAGTATTTTTGAGAATAATTTTGAGAAAAGAGACCCAAAAAATAAAAAAGTGTTCAAAAGAGTGTTCACCTCATCTCATGTCATCTCATGAATATCAGTGTTTATGTCATTTCACACTCTATTCGCAAATCGTTTAGAAATTCGATACTATTTTCAAAATTATTGATTTATATAAATGATTCACTCATTTGTGATAAACCTTTCGATAAATTATATAACATTTTATTATTTTTCATTCTTCGGAAGTGAAAACTATTTCAATTCATTGAATTGTAATCATTTCATTAAAAATAGATAATTGTGAGGCTTTCCCTACAAATGAATCAAAATTAAACAATGAAAACACATTTCAATATAACCGGCACTGAATGAGTGGTAGATATGATTCTGATCTGAATTGTCGTTATAATTATAATCTTAATCTAATGTAATCCACATTTTGATCGATTCTATTAAGGCTTATAAAAAGTCTTTTGTTTTCTAATTCAAAAGCAGTGTTCAGACAATAAACTGAATAAAGAAAAGATAATGTCATAAATGTTATCAAAACATTGAGTTTGAACTGAGTTAGCTTTTGGAGTTTCCCTTTAGCTTTTGAATTGAATTATCAAAATTATATGAAAGATTAAACATGCTACAATCTATAAACAGCTACAGTATATTTTATAAAAATTATTTTAAGAGCATTCAAATTATTTGTCAAATAAATGTGAGGCTTATATTTAATGTTAAAATACATGTATATTAGAGTTAAATAAATCGGAAGAACTATAAATAATCATAAAAATAAAAAAGACTACAAAATCATTATTTTAGTAAATATTGAATGGAATTCAAGATTTGAATATGAGAAACAAAAAAGAGCAAGTACAATAATGTATGTGCAAATGTACAAATATCATTTATAGGAAGGCACACAGCATAGCACAAGAGAGGCACGTCTAACCTCATACATGTAGTTATTCTGTAAATGTTTGCATAAATTGGAATATAAATGAGTTGATTGCAAATGAGGGGAAGGCATTGGAAGGCATACCTTAGACTTTTCGAGGGCATCGGCTGAATGGACTTCACGCGTTCGAAAGCAATTCTGACATTTGGTTTGAACGAAGATATTTGGAGAGAATTTACGACAATAAGCCTTAAGAGTAGTCATAACTATGGTTTACAATAACTTTTATTTTCGGCCTATTTTTTGTTCAGTTTTTTGTGCATAACTCAGACCTTCAATAATTGGCTGAACGTATGTCTGAGCAAAAGGTATGTAAAACTATGCAATGGTTGTTCTCACTTAAGTAAAGGTACTCTCGAACTGCTTAAGGCTATTATGAGACCGAAGATTGGAGTTTCTCGAGGAGTGATCGTTATAGCGATGGTTCACATTCTCCACAACCAGAACTTCAGCAGAACTTCTTCGCCAATTGAGACTAGCAATAAGGGCTCACTTATAGCAAAATAGACACAAATTATTAACATTAAGTCCAGACTTTTTCTTCTATTCTGTTCCTGATTTTAGTGAACAGACATACGTTTCACATGAATGGTAGCAAATCTGTAGTTAAGTCTTATATAATCTCAAATCGATGTTATATTAAAGACCAAAATATATACAAATATTTTGCTTAAACTTTAGATGCCTTTCCTTCACATCAGATGCTTTGGTCTCACTCTGAACACAACCAAAATTCAAGGACTTCTACTCCAAAAAGTTAAGCTGAATATTGCCCAGTGTTGGCACACAACTGGCCTCACACTCTTAGCACACCATAAGATGCGATGCTCTCAAAGAATATAACAAATTTAGGGATTTACACATTTTGTAGACAAATAAGGCATCACTTGTTATCAGTACTGAATTGATGGAAGTTTTGTTGCTTTCATTCAATCATTGAATGAGTTGAGGACTGAGTTGTGGATTAAGTTTAGGATTGAGTTTGGGATTGAGTTGAATGCACTTCACATTCAATAACTCTTCACTTAATTGTTTGACGAAACAAAAGCTAATATTTCTATCAATTGTTTCACTTCATTACAAATAATAAACTTTTGCCACAAATTAAATATTTTTTCAAAATATTTCGCCGAATAAATAGATTTCTATATCTTTTGTATTCTTAATAATAATTGGATTTAAAATCAATTAAAACAAAAGTTAATTAAAGTTTAATTTTGTAGAATTGATAGAAATATTGAATGCATTTATTGATGCAAATAATTGTTATATAATTAACATTAAGAGTCAATTCATAGTTAAGTTGAATGAAGTGAATGAATGCTATGAATGCACTGAAGAACCCCAACAAACCTCAACAAACTCGGCATAAATTCTTAAAACAAGACTAAAGTTTTGTTCAAATACTTGGATACGCCTTCAGTTGAGGCCACACCACAACCACTTCTAGTCTTCAAACAACACGACATCTCGTTTTCGAGTAATTCAATTCAATTTATATCCAGTTTTAAAGCTAAACAAACCGAATGTATGGCCAAATGTATGGCCAATGAATCCATATTTTTATAACTTTTTTCAAAATATTTTATTATTTTTCAAATAATTTGCAAAAGTTTTGAATAACAAGATTTCCATTGAATGTAATGATCAGAGTTTGATCACTGATCTCAAACAACTTATCACTCAACTCTTATATTAATGTTTTTGTCTTCCAATTTATTCTAAATTAATATTAAGTTAACAATTTTATTCAAACAAATATAGCTAGATAAATTATTTTAATAAATTAAATTTTTGTATTTTAAAGTTTTCACTTTGATATTTTTAAAACCAACTCAATAGAAACATTAAAGTAAATGTGAAGTTTTCTTATTTGTCTGATTCTTTGTTTAGCAATGAGTCTAATTGGAATCACCTGTCATATGAAATATTCTTTGCATATTATTTGCATTCAAATGTCATATTTAATCGAATCTCTAATTCTTTGTCTCTAATATTCCTCACATTATAAACAATATCTCAGGATTAACACGAATCTC
>JAQIXD010001288.1:0-16125 GCA_034699985.1 Minunthozetes semirufus
GAGAGAGAGAGAGAGAGAGAGAGAGAGAGAGAGAGAGAGAGAGAGTAATATGATATGCAATTTATTGAAAATTTTATGGATTTGATTTGTGAAAGGATTGTTTAATAATGTTATGGGAGAGTCTGTGATTAAACGAAATTATTTTGGTGGACGAGAATCCAAATGATGCGTATCGTCCTAATGATGGTAATGCTGGGAATTTTTGACAAACTTTTCTAAACATTTGATACAAATACTTATTTTTGGAATGTTTTTTGGGGGCATTTAATGTATACCATGGAATGTATATCTTGTATTTGCGATTTGCATGTTAATCGACCTAATATTTTCAGAATAGGATCTGTTTTGTTGTTTATATTTGTTGGAAAAGTTGTCTATTTATTTACTAATAATAAAAGTCAACGATTCATAAGTTATGAGACAAAACTGGGTTTAGTTTAACAGAATTTATTGAAAAATAGTTTTTGTTTTGGAGAATGAGTTTATAAATGCGGAAAAATGTGAGATATGATTGAGATTTACATTTCTTTATTATATTCTTTAGTCTTATATCAGCCGAAGAATTGTTGAGCTATTGTTTGGATAAGAAAAAAGTTGTAATTATTTTCAATAAAATATTGAGTGCAGAACTACCGCACAGACAGACAGTAACTGTATTTGATGTTAGACTAAACGCTTATATAATGGAAGAACTTGTTGTGTATTTCAAGTGTTTTACTATAAATGTTCGCAAACAAGAAATGGGTCTCAAAAGTATTTGACCTGATTTTCACCTGTAGCTGAAACCTGCGCCGACGGCTCAAAGTCATGGAAGCAAACCGGGAACACATTATATGAGACACTATGACATCCAAGCAGAGCCTGAAGCGGATACCAAGTGCATATGGAGTGCACGGGCACTCCACTTAGCGGACGAATCCATTTCAAAACTTGTTTTTAGTTTATAGACTCGAAGGAACCGCAATATCTTAATGGTCTCACACTTCAGATATTCATATAAGACATAACATAACGTCTTTACCAATGTTTCAATTGTGAACTTAACTCTTGTGACAATTATTTCATTGACACACATGTCCTTTGATTCCAATGTGACCACGATTTCTGTCGATTCTACAGTTTATTCCGTTTATTCTTTTTGGACTTTTACTATCAAAACAGGATTTTATTGATTCTATCAAAAGGACTCTACTCTTCGCAACTTTTTGGTGATCCGTTCGACAAACAGGTAATATATAAAACAAATTATTCTAAAATAATCAAATAATTTTATTGAAATAAGTAATCAAGTTTTTGTCATTAAATTTAACTAATTTTGAGTCCCTTTAATAAACTGATCCAAAAAACGACTTTATTTTATCAATAATTCATTCATTGAATGACTAATTAATTAAAAATAAATAAGTAATCAAAGAATTCTGTTCTGAGAATAAACTCAGAATCAATTTGAATGACATTTATGTCAGCTTAGTTTGAGAAACTCTTTAGCCCTGAGCAAATATTTGCGATTTCGATCATTTTTTTATCGAGAACCTGGGAAAATACAATCATTAATTCATTATATCATTAATTGATCGAAAAGTATTAAAATTAGCATAAAATGGACTTAAGGGCGAACAAGGATTTTGACAAATTCTTTGTTTCACTCATTAATGCTATTTTCAGAGTTAATTTGTAACCATTTTTGTACCTAATTTGTATTGACATCATAATACCTTGGGCATATTTTTTTCAGGACCTATTTAAGATTATATGATTCAAATCAGAGTAAATAGGATCCTATTCATCTCAATTACTTTATTCAATTGAAATATTTTAAGGCTCAATCTTTAACTCAATGTTTAAATCAATGATAATTAAAAAAAAGTTAACTTTACGCCAAAAAGTCATTCAAATGAATGCTTGAATGAAGAGAGTTTAAATCATTAAAAAGATTCACCTTATCAAATTATTGATAAGTTTACGATTGGGTTACTTAACCCCAATTTAGATTATCTGCGAATTGTCTCATATTAATTGTTTTAATTATAATTTGATGGATCATAATATAGATCATAAAATGGATGATAAATAATTTGACTGAAATCAGAATTTAATATTTATTAAATGATTGCTTTAAATTTCCATTTGAATGGATTTTTTGTGGAATTTCTTGATATTTATTTTTCAATCGATTTAAAATAATCTTAAATATGTTTATTGATCGAAATACCAAAGCGATTACCACCAGAACATCCAATTCTTGAGATACTGCTCTCCATTGGTGAGACCGGAGGCTATGTTGACTTCCTTAGGCAGAGCCAGAATTTCCGATAACTTAAAAGTTTATTTTTATCAAAATTTATTTTAAACTCATTATAGTTATCAAAATTTTTATCAGAAATGTTTAAATCAAATATTAGACAATTCTTTGGTTAATTGCATTTATGAGTTATCGAAGCCATCAAAACGAGAGAACAGTTAAGACTCGCATAAAAGTCAAGCGAAGCATAACAGTTGACATGACTTGAGATATCATTGTGTACTTGAAAAACAAGTCAAATATCAAAACATTTTCAAAACATTATCGATTAATTGAATGTCTCATCAGATCACTGATTGCTCGGCAAAGACCGTGAAAAGTGTTCGTAAAAATATGTTACGTTTTGTTATGTAAGACCAGAATATGGGTTATCCGATCAACTCTGAAATTATCACTTTTTGGGACTAATTTTTTTAGAAGTCGTTTATAATAATCAACCGAACAATCAATCAATTCTTAAATTCTTTAATATCTATTCAAAAACATCATTCATTTCCGAATAGATTTTGTTCGCAAAATTAATTTAAACCTTTGACTTGTTTTCAATTAAATTAACTAAATTTTACAGATATTTAATTAAACACTAATTAAATGTCAATTTATGGCACAATCTTTTTGCGCTCAAATTCTATCCGACATTTTATCTTAACTCTCTTAAATCGATTTTAAATTTTATATCCGGTAAAATTGCTATTTCGATAACAAAAATAACTAGGTTATATTTGTGGCTTTGTCCTCTAGGCATTGTGTCAATCGATGAAACATTTCATTAGATTAATATACAATCTCACAGACATTTCAAGAGGCTGTCCAATAGGTTAAATAACTTTGGAGATCAATGTATCAAAAAAGTCGATACTTTTCCATAGTTTTAAAGTTTATTCAATTGGCGTATTTCAAAGAATTAACCTTTCTTAGAAACATTTCTTTCGCCGGCAATTGACTCGAATATAAACTTAAACTTACGATTATTCATCAAAAAAAGTATTACCTCAATAATCGAAATATTAAATACAATTTAAGCTATTTTGAAAACAATTTGTAATCTGTATTCTTCTTAATATTGGTTTCAGTTTTAAACGTTTCCGAATTGTCTTATGATTTGTAGACAATTTGTTTTCAGATGAGTTGACAGAAGTGGTACCGAATGTAAAAAAAAAATAAAGTAGTTTTGACCGAATTTATAGATTCAGATAATTTATATAATTTTTTATAATAACGATAATCCAATCAAATGTGTGTCAAAATATTTGGTCAAAAATTGTCTCAAAATTCATATTTGAGTTAAATTTTTATCTCTTGAGTTAAAATGATTTTGAAGGGCATTCATATGTGACCTGTCTTTCCTCCAGTGAACAAATAACTTCAATTATAATTCGATATTTTGTCGCATTTCAGTCAAACAAATGCCAAAAAGAGTAGAATTTAAAATTCTAGGTTTGGTTAGAGTTGAGGTCATTTTGATTTCTTCTAAAAATTAAGGTAAAACTTGTTAACTCTCAGTATAATTAAATACAAATTCTATTAAACAAAAATCTGATTTGTCTCTCAAAAGAGAGAGGATAAAAAAATAGAGTCAACAAAGTTCAATGTTTCTCATCTGTAATGATATTCGTTTTGTTTCAAATATCATTTCTATTACTCGAAGAAAGTTTTATTGCAAATAATTAATGCAAAGAATATATTCTGAAATTAAAAATTAAAATAAACTTATTTTTTATTTTACTTGAAATTCTGTTTAAATGAATTATACAATCATTAAAATAGTTTATGTAATATAAGTATTAAATTATTTTTCAAAATTAATTCAAATAATTATTTTCAAAATATTTATTAATACTATGAAAATGTCGTCACTTCCTGTTAAATATTAAAAATAGCTTTTTTCCAATTGATCTTGCTTGAATCAAAGATTTGAAGTCTAAAAATATTGGAAATCCTGCAGAGCTTATTTGAAATGTGTATAAGAAGAGAACAGTTAGTTTTGTTAGCGGGTCAGTAGGAATATCTCATTCTTGCCATTGAACTGGTATTAGTGTATACGTAACCGATTCGCTCTGTCAGTCGTCTCCGTTAAGGAATGCTTGGATTCAATAAAACATATTATGAATGAAATGCTATTCTTTGTGTCATTTGCTTTGCATTGTTAACCCATAACGAGCAGGAACTGTATCGGGATATTAACTCATTAAGCAATTACACTATACCTTCAACAGTGATATTTTGAGAAGATTTCACTCTAAGGCTTATAATAACAAAAAATTTCAAATATTAGGCCAAAAGTAAATCCATTCGACCATAAAATACGGAACATATTTTTAGTGACTGACTATTATTGAATTAATTTGCATATTATATGCATATTATCTATAAATCTGTGAATTCTATTCATCCTTAACTAATGGACACAATTTTATGGCTTTTCTTAAAAAAGACTTTTAATGTGTTTTTGAGGAATGGATTTCAAAATAAAATATAAGGCAAAAACTCATCTCTTTTTTTCAAATTAAAATTTTTGCCAATTATTTAGTTTTTTTTAACCAAAAATGCTATTCTTTAATCGATGGCCTCATTGTTGGTAAAGTACTGTCGATATTCAAATTGAAATCAAGGATGAAGGTCAGGGAGATTTATCAGGTGAATATTGATCCAAACAAAATCAGTCTTTTGTTTGGTTGGGAATTCCGAAATACAAGTGACTATATTTAAACACAAATGTATGCAAATCTTAAACTTGATATTATCATGAATATAGAATTGTCTTTTGCTAATTTAATGGCACTAAACTTTTGTTCAGCAAATTTTACTTTAAGGAATCGTCATTTGTATAATTGTGTTAAACATTACACTTATAAAATGTTTAAGAAATATCAACTGTTTATAATAACAGAGTTCTAAACTCTAATTGAAAAGTTGAATTACTTTTAATAGGTGAAATTAATTTGAGGTTTGTTAGAGGTTGCTTTCAAACGAAGACAGGTTAGATAAATTAGTAAAGGTATTTCTTTAAAAAAATCAATAAACTATAATTTTTCGGTCTTTTTTGTCAAATTAATTAATGCGAAGTCTTGATTTTAATTAAACTAAATTAAATATGTAATTAATAATTGTATTAATAAATGTAATAATTAGTAATACATTTAAATTATATTTTTGATTCACTTAAATATAAATGTGTGTTATGTCGTGGAATCAGAATACTGTTTCAAATTGTTTGAAGGCATTGACTTTGAAATATATTGACATTGATTTTGGAATGTGAAAGAAGAAAAAAGTTTACTGATAATGCTATTCGCTATCAGTTTAATTAAAATTGTTAATTGGTCTAACTTTATCTGAATTATTTCTACAAACAAATTGAGTTCACAGTAATATATAAGAGAAAAAAATATCAAAATAATATTCAAATGTTTTTTTTTACTCTTAATGTCAGAAAATTTTAAGAAAAAGTTTGAAACAAAGTGACGAACAAATTATTTAATAATAGGCTTTTAGCAAACAAATGACAATAATCGTGTATTTCTCTTCAATTTACCAAAACATTTATTCCAAAGAATTATTCGATAAATAAAATAATAGCTGAAATAAATGGATTTAATGGTAAAGCGCCAGAAATTTTTATTACTCTCTTTCTTAAAAATTGAAATACATTTTGAAGTTGGAGTATCTCCGGGTAAAATTGAAATTAGGTTTCGAAGAAAATAAAATTTTAAATGAAAAATGTAAATTTATGTGAATGAAATCAATTAAAAAGTAGAGAGTATTCGCTACACATATTTAATCAATTTAGTCAATAGATTTTAAGGGAATATAATTGTTATTTTGTATATATTATTAGTTATAATTACTTACAATTTCAGACATTAATATTTGTGGCAAAATGAGTGAAGAATATATTGAATGCTCTGATTTCAGTTAAATAATTAGAGCGACAAACAAATGCTGGTATGAATTACTCACTAATTATTGGATTTATACTAATTTATTCTCTGTTAAAGTCTAGTGATGTCTATATTTTCAGTCAAAGTATTTTCAAAGTAAAGAATACAATGAAATTTGAAAGATCTCTATATTATTGTTATATTTTTAATTGTGTTTTGAAATTGAATTCAAAGAAATTAAACGAAATTTTTTCATTTATTTAATTCATTTCAATTTATTCTGAAAATGAATGTATTATTAAATCGAAATTTAAATTAATCCAATTTTTTTATTGACATTTGTTTTCTTTTCTATAGATTTAGTCTTTTGACTGCAATAAAGGCTAAAATGCGGATAACTTGGAGTTCTTTACTCGCAGTGTCTCTGATTCTAGTCCAGGTCAGTTGAAAAATCTTTGTTATCAAACTATTGTCAAATTTCAATATTAAAACATATGTTTGTTCGATAAACTTGAAAAAATCAAAATTAAAAATCTAATTAATTTTATACAAAATCTTTATTCAAATTTGATTCAATCCTTTGATTAAAAAAGGCTTAAATTATATGTGAAATAAATTAAATCGAAAATTCGAGAAAATGTCAAAATGTTTTTTGTTATCTAAAAATCATTTATTCAGACAATAATTTATAGATAATTTCAATGTTCAAGAAATTAATGACAGAACAAAATGAATTTACTCAGATTGCAGACCGAAATTGAAAATTATTTACAAAATCTTATTTAATTATCCGAATTTTTAAAGATATTAAAAATAATTATCTATAGATTAAAATATCAGAAAGGATTAAGACTATTTTAAAGTTAAAAATATTTTTTTTGAATCAATTTGTCTTCTCTTTTGGAATTTGAACTAAATTTGATAATTAATAAAATATATTTGAAAACTACATCTCTTGTGAAATATTATATTTATTTGAAGCGACGAATGAATGAAAAATGAAATCCTTTTAATTAATGATTGAACTCTTCGTTGACTCGAAATTAATTAAATCCCAAAGAATTTAATGAAAAATTGAATTAATTTACAGACAGTGATCTCTAAAGAGATTGACAGTAAACAGGATCTAATACAAGAAGAAACGGTTGCATTACCTGCTGAGCACAGGTCTTTTCCAGACTCACCACATCCGCCTGGAATTGCTCCACCGATTTCAGTGGGAGGAGGTCCTACTCCTGGATCTGATGTATCTTCCAGTGATGGACACTGGCCATTGGGTCGACCTGATGTCTCACAGATTAAGGTAAATATAAACAAAAACATTTTAATTGTCAAATGTTCAATCATTGATAAGTAGAAATTAAATTTTAGGACAAATTCTTAAAGAGATAACTATTCTTAAAAACTATTCCGAAACTCATTTTCGAATCAAAGAATTAGAAATTTTCTAGGATTACAGTTAAAAATCCGAGATTAAACATATTTATAGTCTTATTGAATTGATACCCAAACTATGATGATTAAACATGATAACGTCACTAAACTATTTTTTTAAAGTAAATTAATTTGATTACTTATTTTTAGTTGACTTTAGTATTTTCTCGGATCTATTTAAATGCATTTTATGATCAGTTCTTAGATTTAATATTAAAATCTAATGATAATTCACCAGATATTAGTCCATAATATGGTTAATAATGTTAGTCTTATATCAATTTATGTCTTTTGATTGGATTCAACGGCTTTTAATGGTTAACTTAAAAGTGATTTCATGTAATTTATTATAATTATGTTTAAAAATATTTCATTATTTAATAAATTCTGTTAAATATGACTGAAATTAATATTTGTGTAAATGTTTTCTTCAGGCGATTAACGTAAAATGTGAGAAATCTTTAATGAAGGTTAATATAGAGTTCGACCGACCCTTTTATGGACTGATCTTCAGTAAAGGCCATTACAGGTAATTAATTATTTCAAATCATTTTCTCTATTATCGACTAATTGAAGACATTTTGCCATTTTGTCTGACAGCGACCCCAAATGTGTTCACTTACCCCCAGGTATTCATTACAAATGATTTCCAAAATTCAATTCAATTAAAAGTTTGATTTACGTATGATTGTAGGCAGCGGTCAATTACAGGCTAACTTTGAAATATATATGGGAGGATGTGGTATGACTAGCAGTGAACAGAACGGAAATAATGCTGTTTCGGCAGCGCCTACTTCTGGACTATTTATTGAGAATACAATAATAATACAATACGATCCTCAAGTCCAAGAAATTTGGGATCAGGCGAGACGTTTACGTTGCACGTGGTATGACTACTATGAAAAGGCTGTCACATTCAGACCTTTCAACGTTGATATGTTGGATGCGGTCACTGCAAACTTCTTGGGTGATAATATCCAGTGTTGGATGCAAATTCAAGTTGGAAAAGGACCATGGGCAAGTGAAGTGGCAGGTATTGTCAAAATTGGACAGACAATGACTATGGTTTTGGCCATAAAAGATGATGAGAATAAGTTCGATATGTTGGTCAGGAATTGTATCGCACACGACGGCAAACACCAACCCATCCAATTGGTTGATGAATTTGGATGTGTTGTACGCCCGAAGATTATGTCGCGCTTCCAAAAAGTCAAGAATTTCGGTCATTCGGCAACAGTTGTTTCTTACGCTTACTTCCAGGCTTTCAAATTCCCCGATTCTATGAATGTTCACTTCCAGTGCGTTATCCAAGTTTGTCGATTTGAATGTCCAGAGCCAGCCTGTGAGGGCGATCCCACAGGAGAATATTCTCCAGCCCCACGCGACCAGTCGTTGCAATTTAGTGAAAGCAAACCTAACTATGCGGTGGCTGTCGGTAATAAAATACATAATAACATCAAATCTGGTGTCCCCTCACAATTCCAACACCGAAAAGGAGAGATAGCACCAACTGATTCATCAATCAATACTCCGGTACTTTCAAAATCTAATAACACCAGAGATTATACCATTGCCAGCACTGGAGGAATGCCCCGATCCTTGAATTTGAACCGAAAGAAGCGTCAGAGCGTTAGGGCTCAAATGAAAGACATCAAAACACAGCGAATAATACAAGTGGTAGCCCCAGGAGATGTAGCCTTCAATCTGCCCCTCAATGACAACGAAACAAATTTTGGGGAAAATGTATTCACGAATCGAATCGCAAACAATAATAATATGATTTGCATATCGACCGCAGGATTTACTGCAGGTCTGGTTCTTCTGCTGCTATTGTTTATTATCTCATGTTTAGTGTCAGCCTTTTTGTTGATGCGATTGAGAAATATAACGAATAAGACATCATCAGTGAAATGTACCTGCATTAACGAAAATCCTTATTACCTACAAATGCCGACCGTCTCTGCTCTACACATCGCAACTGTTTCGTAGACATTATCTTCAAATTAAGTTAAAGAATAAATAATTTGTCAATAATTTGTTGGCAAACAATTTGAGTCAATTCATTGTTTTATCCAAAGAGTCGTCATTTCATTTCAAGTGAACATCGATTCCCAACTTTTGATAAATCAAATAATAATTTCTTTAATTCAATGCAAATGAACTTTTTATGAATTATAGAAATTAAAAAATAAAAACTGAAACTTCTTTCAACATTAAAGTGCTCGGAATGAAGAATCAACGGCAGCTCCTAATTGTATTGGACTTCCCATTGATTATCACTTATTCCTCTCTTAATTAATAGATATTTGATTTTATAATTAAAACTTGTGATAAAAGCATTTAATTCATGTTATAATTAATATCATATTTATGTTAAAGTAAGAAATGTATGTGAGATATACTTTGTTAGTTTTATTCTTCAATTTTCAACTCTATCTCTCTTTTTGTATTCTATTTGTAAATCATTTTATATTTTTTTGTTAATTTCTTTTTTAAACAATAATTTGATTGGATTTTAATGGAATCGAAAATCGGATGAAATCAATGAATTCAAAGATTCGAAAGATTTCAAAAGTTTTTCGATTATATGTTAAATGAATTTGTTTTTAATAGTTTTAAAATGAATATTGCGCTCAGATTTGAGACTAACCCAGGAATATATTAATTAAAAAGTTGAAGAATCTTTCAACATATAATAAATATTGGAACCACCGATAATATCTTTTCTTAAATTTGATGACAATAATTCAAAACTAATAATCATTTCATTTCAATCATACTATTAATCTATTGTTCACTAATTCATAGGAAATATTCAGATTTAGGACCAAATCATCAGAAATTAGAATTCAATTATTCTTTATTCAGATATGACTTCGGCTCAGATCTCAAACTAAATGGTGAAAATTGAAAGGGTCTGAGAGCCAGTGGTCAGTGATCTGAATATCTATTGATAATCTATAATAAAGATTAATAAATCGTTGATTTGATTTGAGCTCAAAAAACAAAATCTTCTTTAAGTAAATGATTTTGTTTTTAATTGTAATTTATTTTGATTTTGACTTAAATTAGAAAATATTTTCATAAAAAAATCAATTTTAATCAAAGAGTAAACAATTTGTTGTTTTAAATGTTTATCTGAATGTGTTGTTCCTCTAATCTCTTCCAATTTGATGAGTAGTTTCCGGTGCATCGATTCGGTATATCTGTTGCCCTAAATTGAAATATCCCTCATATCTGTCAACAAATTAATATAAATTCAATTAATTTAAAAATTTTGTTATTTTTTTCAAAATTTCAATAAAAAGTTAATAAAAATCTTTTAATTCATTAAAATTAAAAAATAATTAATTTAAGTCTTACTCCACAGTATCAGGACTGAGGTCGTAATGGTAGTGTCCGCCCTCGTTGTGATCACTGAAGCAATGAGTGTGTTCTACGCGCAGATCTAATCCGGGATCAGTTGAGTGAAAGACACTCAAACAAATGAGCGGAGAATTCATTGTATAAAAGTTAAGCCAATTGTTTACGTCTTCGTTGGAATTGAGGGCCGTTTTCGAGAAGTCGGGCATAATATGAAGTTTGGCCTTTCCTGAGCTCAAAAGAAAAACTCCTCCGACAGTAACGGCGCGATTATTATAATATTTATTTAAAACTAATCGCATTGCAGTCACAAAGTTTTCAGAACCGATTCTTTTCTTAACATTAACTCTGAGTACTTTTCCAGGTTTGCCCTCACATACGAACAAATTGGCCAAAAGTGCGAAATCCATAGTTTTGGCCAAAGATAGCTTACATCCACCAAAATCATTGACCTAAACATAAAGCTTTTTAATCCATTTAAACTCTTTTTGTTGTATTTATAAAATTGAGGAATATATTGAAAGGACAACAAAATCACTTATTTTCAATACAACAGAAATCTATTGAAACTATTTTTAAGATAAAACTTTTGTAATTTTTGATTAAGTTATGAAACAATTTAATGATTTTCATCAAATATAAAAACAATAATAAAGTTAATATTAAGTTAATATTAATGCTAACAATAATAATGATAATAATTTGCAAACCTGTGCCAAATGCGTCCTATTATTGATTTTTGTTTGGTTTTCTTCAAATGAAATGTTAGGCATAAGTTCGCAATTAGTACCGACTTCTTTGTGAGGTCCGGCACCCGCTCCTATTATAAATGCATTGTCACTCATTCCCATGAGGACAGCCATATCTTTAAGAGAATAGTATTTATCTCTCTGGACAAGTGGTACTAAATAAGGAACGCCTCCGACATCCGCTGTTTTTGGATTACCGCAGAGACCTCTTTGTGCCAAATGAAAGGGCGGTTGCCGTAGATCTGGACACTCAACTACTGAAACGTTCACATTCTGGAAGTACTGTTTTAGCCCTTCTCCAAGAGCCTGACTGACCTCTTCGAGTGTCGGCACATTTAAGTCGAATTTCTCGACTTTAAGATCTAATTTGTTGGTCGAAGACATCTCTTTTCGTTAAACTCTTTGTAAATAACGATTAATTAGTTATGAAATTCAAATCAATATTCTTGTCTACAATTCAAGGCTATCAAAAGCTAAGGTCTAATACATTGGCCTTCTTTCAAATGATAACTCATTTGATAACAAATCTAATGAAAACATTTATCAAAAATAGAACAGAATATAAGTGTTGTGTGAAAAACGTTAATAAAATCTACTTTTGATTCATTATTATTGAAAAATAATCCTTAAATGTATTAAAAGAGGCCTTAATTTGAATGCATTTCGAGAAAGACTAACAAACATTATATTTATATATCGTTTCAATAGATTTAGAGAGAGATGAATGAGTTTTCAGAAATGAGAGCCAAATGTTTGATAACACAAATCAATGGGAATTTAATCGAAAAAAACGAGTGTAAGTGAGGGCCGACTCTCTGTTAAGACCTTTGAAACAAATTATTAAATGATTAGAACTGAAGAACTCATTAAAAGTGATCTAAAATTTAATTTCATTTGATTTTCAAATTGAGAACAAATGAGACATTTATTCGCAAAATAGAAGGAAAACCCGAAACATATATTTTAAGGGACAGCCATAGGGTCTAATCCGAGAGTTTTCATTTGAAGGGCAACTTTGAACAAATAGTCGTAACATTCGGACATAGTTTTGGCGTTTTTCCAACTTTTGCCCCAAACATAAACCCCATGTCTTCTGACCAGAACTGCATTAGTGTTTGGGTACCGACTGATGGCGTCCAGCATTCGGTCGGTTAAGTCTCTCTCAAAGGGTGTGTTTTCAATGATGGGCACAACCAGAGTGTCGTCATACCGATGACTCTCAAGAGAAGATCCCTTTTTGATGCCTTTAATCATCTCCTGATGTGTTATTCGGAATTCATTGGAATTCGACAAAAGTGTCGCCAAAACAGCATTAATAGAATGGGAATGAATGACAGCACCGGCCGATCGGTGTCTAAACGCTAACATAAATAGCGGCTGACATTCGGACTGCTTAAGACCTCGGGAGGGATCGGGTCCTTCGATCACCTGCTCATCCATATCAATAACAAACAAGTCTTTGCTTTGTATCCTTTCCTTCTGTACACCAGACGGAGCGATATAAATACGTTGTCCGACACGAATAGACATACCACCACCGGTTCCAGAAACCCATCCCAAGTCATAAAATTGACGACACAATTGGGGGATCAGTTCTCTCGGGTCTTCCTCAATGTCTTTTGACTTCAACTCATTATTCATTTCAATTATAAAAAAGTCTATTGATTTGAATTTCACAGCAATTCGTTAATAATTAATAAAATATGGTTTCGATGTCTTTCGAAGACCTTTAAAACGTGTTATCAAATGTGAAACAAATATCAAAACAATCGATTCATTGGATATAAAGTCTATGACTCCTCCCATTTGTCACTTAAAATATTCATTCATTCAAAGCGTTTCATTCAAACAAATGATTTCTATTGATTTCATGTTTAGTAAACTCATCGAAATCTTTTTAATTAATCGATTAAAATTGAAGTTTAACTGCAATTTGTTAAATAAAATTGAAAAAAATACTAAATATTTTGACCATTATTTTGAGTTTCACTTATTATCTTATATTTTAAATGAGTTTATTTTGTGAAATTTAAAGAATTTGAATAATAAAGAGAATATTCTGTACTATAAAATTAAAGTATAATTGATAAACATTAGGGACAAATGACATTAACCTTTCCTACAATATGTTGAAAAGCAATTAACAATTACATAAACCTATTATTCATATCTTATGAATTCAAAGAATTTGAGTCTTCATTAATTTGCTTGATTATCATTATTACTAATTTATTTACAATTTAATGAACCCTTCTTTTGGCTTAATTAATTTTTTATGGTTTTGAACTAATTTGAGTTCATTTCATGGAATATAGAAAACTGATTAGAATTGAATCATGAATTTAGACTATTTTTCCCGCAGAGAGAGAGAGAGAGAGAGAGAGAGAGAGAGAGAGAGTGAGTGAACTGTTGTTGTTGTGTGAATGTGAAGAGTAAGTGAAAAATCGTTTACTTCGACGAACTTTTCGGCAGAGAATCTCATGAATACAGATATAAACTCAATATGTAATGCGATATAAGTTTACAATTGATTTTTTATGGCAACAAATAATGCGAAATAAAAGTAAAGGAAAAATTCACAAAAAAAAGGAAATACACGACAAATAGTCAGCACTAGAATTGTACGTTCAAAACAAATTTTGATTCTATTCTACACTCTTTTAGATTCTTATTTCTTTGCTTTCACTTTCAAGTCTGGTTTCAGTTTAAAGAAGTAAAAATTTTTGGTGATTCAATTGATTGAATTTATTAAACAATAGGTTTTTCAGTCCATAAAATTCCTCTCTCTCTCTCTCTCTCTCTCTCTCTCTCTCTCTCTCTCTCTCTCTCTCTCTCTCTTTGGTTGAATAAAATGCTCATTTTTCTCTTCTTTACTGTCGTTAAGTCTCTGTAATTATGAGAGAAAAAGGAGTGTCGATACGGGGGTCTGAGAGACAATTGAATGGGGAAAACGATTGATGCAAACAATTTATCGAAAGAGCATTTCTCTCTTAAAATAGACGGCAGAACAGAATAAATTGTATGGCATTTGTGCACACATTTCAGTATATCTTTGGTTAATATTAAAGCTCACCATAAATGCATTCATAAATTTTTCCTCTATTTTTATATAAATTAAAGTAAAAGGAATTATTGTCTAATATAAAGGAGTGTTGGGCAGCACAGGTAAGACAACACCTACATTTAAAGGTGTATTCATTCATGGTTTGATGCAGTTGTGTGTTGTTTGTGAGCCCAAACCTCAAGTATGAAACCACTGAGAGAGAGAAGATCATTGAATATCAAAAAACGACAATAACTATACAATAACAATAGATAGGTGCGCAACACCTTTGACATTGATGAATTGAGCGCTTTAACAAGCTAATACTTTGCCTTACCAGTGCAAAGGCATTGCACAGACAGCTCACAGCACTCTGCTATCAAATTTAGACATGATCTTCTATGCTTGAATTCTCTAATAATATTATATCATATTATATAATATTATTCACTTTTAATGGCGTATATTATCTGAATGAGAGGCGAATGGATGTATGATTGGCCTCTCTATCAATTCTTTTGACTCCGGCATCAGTTGCTATCTATTGTGCAATATTTATGCCATTTGTGTGACATTACATCGCTATTAGATGACAATAACATGTATTGCTGTCCATTCACTTCAATTAATTGAAAAGTTTTTAAAAATAAATACATTTTTCTTTAATTAATGTATAGATTATTAATAATAATAGATTTCAAGCAAAAAGAGTGTATAAGTGGAGAGTGTTTTGCGCCCTAAAGTAGTCTTTCCCCCAATGAATGGATGGCAATGTTTTAGTGTTTGAAATCTTATTGAGAAAAGAGATGCCTTTGCATTAGATTTTGGTTATCTAATGCCGCCTAACATTTACTTTTGTTTGTGTTCATCATTTCATTACAATGTCTTTGAATGTGTAATACATTTGAAATAAAAGTTAATTTTTAGAAAGTAGTGGCAAATCGTAAATGTTTGCTAACACCCCCTGATTCTGAATAATCGGTTTGATCCAATTGCCAAATACTGTTTCACCCTTTTTGCCTTTACACATATTGAAAATAATTTATTCTGATACTCCATTACAACTGCTCAAAATTATCGATCGCACAGCCTTTGGAACGCATCGCTATATTGTGTACATTCGTTCGGCACTAGTGATGGCAAAGTTAGGCATTGCTTCCAAGTTTTGAGTGCCTAACGTCAGCTCAACTGATTGTATGCACTCTCGATCGGTGGCAATGCCTGACATGTCTGCATATTGAACACTGACGATGAGAAAAACCAACTAATACTCATATGAGAGAACATCCACTCTCCCTTTGTTGCGCACATCTCTCTCTCTCTCTCTCTCTCTCTCTCTCTCTCTCTCTCTCT
>JAQIXD010001289.1:0-16119 GCA_034699985.1 Minunthozetes semirufus
CATTGAAAAAGGTTACAGTTGTGAACCGAAACCGTCTGCCAATACCTACAGAAGTGGTCAACAAAGTAGTGGATAATAAGATAAGTTCTTATTTTATATTAAAATTATGTGTTCCCACAACTACCAAGATCTTAATCGGAATATGCTTTCATTCAGATTAACTATTTTTAAAATCCAATAAACTCATCAAAATTGTGTTACCTATTTATATATTTTTAAATGTAGTATATAATCGAAATAATAAACTAGATAAAATTACTTTTAGTATCAATTTAGGTTAGTTATTAAGCTCAAAGAAGTTCATTTGAACATTTCGCCTTTTTTTCTATGTTTTGAATAATGTGCTTGTTAAACTAGATTATTATATATATATATATTAACTTGAGTTTAATGTAGTATTTCTGTTTATGTTTTATATATCAAGTTATATAAATCTTTGAAAATAATTGAGTTTCACAAATAAATTATTAATTATTAAAGTTTAATCACTCGAATGAAGGCTTGAACTAAGAAAATAACATAACTTAAAACAATAGTTATACTATTCTTTAATATTTATATATAAGGGATTCCAAAGGGATTCTAATTAGTTATTACTTATTTTATTGTGAAAAAGTCTTACACTTTATTATAATATTTGTTATTTCGGTTATTCATTATTTGTTTATATACAGTCAGACCTCGTATTAACCGAATTTGTGGTGCGACCAGATTTTTCCTGTTAAAAGCGGGTCTGGTTATTTGTGGGGAGTGAAATAACATGTAAAATATAAATTACATAATCATTCTATAGGTTATCATAAATTAATTCGATTATTGGTATGTTATTTATAAAACTAATCAATTGTGGGACATTTATTAATTAATTTTCTTTTTAAAAAGTTCATTTTGTTCTCAATAATTGAAATTGAATTTTGAAATTTTGTCGTTTCTGTTATTCGTGGGTTATTTTATAATGTAGTCTATGGGTTGTACAATGATTTTATTCTGGTTATAGCTATTAGTGTTTCTGTTATTAGTGGGGATTTTAACATTAAATGCCCATAGACGCTGCCGGTGCACTAAAAATTTCTAGCTCAAACCGGGATTCTGTTATTAGCGATCTGAAATTAAGCGGTTCTGACTGTATATGTTTTGAACATTATATGATTGATATATACCATAAATACCATAAAATGAAATAGTAATGTGTAGACAGTGTCGACCAATTATTGCGTATATCTTTTACTTTGAAAATCTAAATTATTTTGAAATTGATAGACAAGAATATATAGTTTTTACTTTTATAAGTTAAGTTTCAAAAAAAAGAAAAATAATTTTTAATGACATCTTCTCATTGAATAATTTTAATTATGAATTTAACAAATCAAATCAAATAAAATCTAATCAAATCTAATCTAATTTTTAATTATAGAATTTATATTAAAAGTAATTATTTTCAATTAATCGATCATTCAATTTGATTCAATCTTTTTTCGCTGGTTTAGAGAAGTTATTTTATTTTCAATTTTAATGATACTATTATGGATCAAAAGTTAAATTAATTAATTTAATAAATTAAATTAATTTTAAAGAATGCGTCGGCAGATGTGGTCAAGATATTAGTGGCCAACAAATGTGACGCACAAAGTGTAAGAGTCGTGGATCAGGAATCGGGTCAAAAGTTAGCGGAACAGTATTCGGTTCCTTTCTTTGAGTGCAGCTGTAAATCAAATATCAATATTCAGGAGATATTCGACGAAATGACTCAATTAATTCACAAACAATACGAACAGAGAGTGAGACTAATCTTCCTTTGATTTCAAAACTATTATTAATTAATATTTTTATTAATAGTCAGAAAAATTTGATTTTTTGGGACAACATTTGGAAAACACTATTAATAACAAAATTATGGAACGAAATGAAGAAAATTGGATTTCAAGTCGTTGTAATGGATGTCAAACCAATTGATATTTAATTCAATTAATAAATCTTTTTATTTATTTCCCAAATATTTGAGACATTTATTCAAAATAAAATAAAGGCTAACCGGGCGGCCAACCCAGTTGTCGGCCACCTATAACATGTAGATGTAAGTGATAAACCGATTGACACCCATTGCGTCCATTATTTATGACAACTCGATATCCATCTGCGAGTCCCTCCTGTGCCGCTACTTTTGAGGCCACAACCATCAGATGTCCCAAAAGCTGAGATCAAAATAAATGTAAAAAAGGTTTTCATTGAAATTCTTATTACCTCTTCGTCAGAGTCTTTGACAGCAGAGAGACCGGTAATAGGTTTGCGCGGAATCACCAGAAAGTGTTTGGGAGCTGTAAAGGCATCACATTTTAGACACAAAACTTAATAAAACAACAATTAGTTTACCCGTCGGTGAGATGTCATTGAATGCAACGCACTGTAAGACAATTGTAAGACAATTATATTCATATAATTTATTTGAAAATAAAATGATTTTATTATAAAATTTTGATTAAAAGAAGAAATTCATTAAAAACAAAATTTTAACACAAATTTTGTCCAATTTTTTTATTGAGTCATTTAATTTAGAGTGAAATCATTTTTAGCAAACCTTGTCGTCTTCATAGATGAATTTAGTGGGAATCTCTCCCCTCACTATTTTGCCGAAGATAGTGTCCTCCTGAGGAGTGGCTGTTTGTGCTGCAGAAACCTCGTCAGCCATTGTTTTGCTTTTGTTGTGTTTATCTCTCAATAAACAGCTGTTTGTGAATAAAAGTCGTCTTTTGAGTGAATTCAACAAAAAGTGATCAACACTTTGGATATGTCTTCTCTGATGTCTTGTGACACCACTCAAGAAGGTATTCAATATATTCTTCGATAAAATATGTTTAAATAAAGACATTTATCTAATAATTAATATACGAATGTTTACAATAAATGTAATGACATTGAAATCGATTTCAGATTTGATAGCTTTTGAGAGACGTCTGACGGAAGTTATCGGTTGTCTTCGGCCACAGACTCGCAAGTGGCGGATCCTCCTTTTCGTTTCTTCCTTATGTACACTAATTGGTGGCTTCCAATGGGTTTTAGATCCGATCACATCTCAGGTGTCATTCATGCACTCACTGTTCAATCACCTGTTCTTCACATTTAGTTGTATTGTATTATCGGTTCTCTTTATGATTGGAATCCATCGGAAAGTGGTTACGCCACAGATAGTCGTTTCTCGAGTGCGACAGGTTTTGTCCGATTTTAATATGTCTTGCGATGAAAGCGGAAGACTTATACTTAAGCCCAGACCCACAACTTCTTGAGCTTACGATAGGTTGTCTTATGACTGCCTTAATTGCCTTAATTTTGTGGATATTTAGTCAATTTGTGACCTCTTTTATACCCAACACTTAAAACGCCTTCAAATGCCTTAAAATCGATTTTTAATCGAAAACTATTCGCAAATAATTTACAAATAAATTAGTTTTGATTTTTATTAATGTTTTTCATTAATGTCTAATAATTTGTTATTTTCTTTAATAATCGTTTGAATAAAACTTTCTATTAATTGAATTACAATTTGATATAATCTGCAAAAATTAGGCACAATTTAAGAGTAAAGAAGTCTTTACAAAACCAAATGATGACAAATATAATGAGTAAAATCGATATCGAAGTCAAACTTATTTGAACTTTGCTTTCAATTACATTAAGAAGTCTTAAATATTTAGTTTTTTGTCACATAATTACAAGTCTTCAACGATTTATATAATAAGTGATTAAAATTCAATTCAAATTTCAGGCAATTTTCCCTCAAAAACAATCTCTTATTTAAAGTGAAGAAACCTTTTGTTAATTTAGTCAATAATAATAACAAAATAAGACTTTTGAGAAGTTCTCTAATATCGAGAGAAAATTGTGCCGAAGATTAACAGTAATCTCAATAGACTTGAAATCCTAATAACAATTATATATAAAAATTAAATTATATTTAAATTTCTTATAATTTTTTGATTCATATTTAAATGGAATGCAAACAAAGGAATGAATTTTGGGATTACTTTTGTTTTAATGGAATTTAAATCCAAAGAAATAATAAATTATTTAAAAACAATGAAAAAAAGCTCAACGAATGTAAACGAGTTGTAAACATAAGAGTAATTCCCGATTGATTGGGAATCGGAATGTTTTGCCAATTGTTTTAAGGAATCAATTCTATCACAAATTGAGTTTAAATTTTCTTAAGAACAGTCGCTAAACCCTTTTTGACTAAAACCGGAGGAATTGTTATACTCTGTAACTTCACATCAGTCGGAATGTATGGTATTGTGAACGCAAACGCATACTTTGTGTCCATCAATAGAGTGGTGGTCGGACCTATTGGACAATCATTACATTCATCAGAATTTTGAACAGAGACTGAAATGCATGAAAAGCGAGTCATACCCTCATTCTTGCGCTGTTCGGCCAAATGTTTTTGGACCTGTTTTATGAAATTGTTTGAAATCCTCTCCTCATCGCCGGCGGTATATAAATTCAATATTTTTATTATTTGTGAAGAACTATACAAAAGACAAATGATTTTAATGATTTCAAACAAATTTGTGTTGAATTTGAGTAATACCTGAGTTTATTACACATTTCGACAATTGTTTGGATGTGTTCTTCAGATTTTCGGGTCTGAAGTAGTTTTGTCGCCTGAATTATAGGCTCTAACTTTTCTACGCATTCATTCCATTTTGGGATCTGTTGTTCGCGACACCACTGCTCTAAAGACGACAAATTGAATCTGATTTGCATCGCTTTATTCCAATGACATAAGTCTTTCCTCAGCAACAGATTATTCAAAGACGAGGAACAGATGAAGTAAAACAACTGAAAGATACAAATATTTCCTAAATTTTGTTTCAAGTTTTGAATCAATTGATTGAATACCTGTTTGAATATCTGATGAATTATATCGCCTTCAATGACATGAAGTAAAAGTATTCGATTCAAATACGAGAGCTTTTCGAGAGTTGTAAACAGTTTTACATTAGTTTTGAAACATTAATAAAACTTAAAAATAATTATTACTTCTTTGATGAGCGCTTCGATAGGTTTTTCAGTGGGAGAGGGAGACAGAGTAGAGTCATCACCGCTCACACTACCAGACCTTTGAATTGAAGACTGAGAATACATTCCGGAAGAAGCGAGTCCTTCGTACTCAAGAATCGCCGGAACTATTAAACTTTGAATCCTTTCCTCACAGAGTTTGATAACTCCTATAATATACACAATTAATGAGTCATAAAATTAAAAGAAGATAAAAGTTGGTCTAAACCCTGATGAATCCAAATGGCGATATCACTCAATATCACTCGATATTCACTTAAATCGAAATTCTTGAGTGATTCGTCGAATTGTCCGAAGACTTCTTCACCTAATCATTGATTGTCATTAAAATTATAAAAATAAATTATTTTCGAAACAAATAAACGAATGAATGGTTTACCAGAAAATTGTTTTAAACACGTGATTAATTTGCAGGCATTTGAGAGCCACAGAATAAATGTCTCAACATTTTGACTCTTCTTTATTGTTCTTTTGATTGACATAATCGTGTTATTGAGAAACGACCGAACCTTTAAAGAGTTGCCATTAATTCAATATATAGTTTATGGAGAGTTTGTGGAGAGCTTACCATAACGTCATCGTTGTTATAATCGGTGTAACGAATGCACATAAATAAAATATAGGCCGGAATATGCGACTGAAATTTGAGGGCAACATTCGGCTCAAGATCTTAAGAGAACAGAATGTAAATTAAGTAATAGTTTGAGACATAATATAATTTTTACCACTTATTAAGATTTTGAAAATAAGTGCTTCGTTTTGTTGTTTGTATTCAAACATTCCGATGTAATTCATATTTGATGACTCCTGTAAGTTAGGGCTCTCAAACTCATCCACTCCTCCTTTAAAACAAATTATCAAAGAATTAGTGAAAATATGAGACAATCTATGATTCAAACAATTAATACCGTTTTCTAATATTTTATGTCGAAGTAAATCCATTTTCATTGTTTTGTTTTCATTCAATAATTTTTCACATTTTTCCTTCAAAAGAGTATTTTCTTGTCTAAATCGGGTCACCATATCTTCATTTCCAGAGCTAACATTCGAATCATTACTTATGCCAATGAGTTGTTGCTGTCTGTTGTTGTCGTTTTTGAGTGAATTCATTTCATTACTGAATCGCAAAATAATTTTTAAGTAATTATAGAAATGTTTTATAAAAAGTGAAAATAAATACTTTTTCTGTTTGAGAGTCTCTTTTGTGGATTCGAGTTCTGTTTCCAATTGTTTTATAATTGCTTTGAACGCAGAAATCACATCATTTTCGGCGCTATTTTCAGAACAAATACAATAATTAAATAAAATAGCAATCAGTTGTGGTCTTCCAAACCTGGCGTCTCTCATATTTGATTCTTGGGAGAGGACTATTGTCTTGAGGTTCGTCCGTTCCTCACGACATCGTTCCAATTCAATTTGCATTTGTGCGCACTGTTGAGCCAGAAGTGATGCTCCCCTATCGCTGTCAGATTTGTCAGAAGTGGTTGCAATCAATTCTCTCATTTCTTGGTTTTCTTGTTTGTATTTCGCAGATTCCTGTTCTAATTCACTGCATCTCATCATAAGTGAAACCATAGATATGTCTATAATTAAACACAAATCACATCAAAATTATTGAATAAAATTAGAAAACAAACGAATGGCTCTCATATTCTCTCTTATATTATGATTCATTAATTACATTAAATCTTCTGAATATTCGTTCACTGATTCATATAATGAATTTGTGACTCATTTTATCACAAAAATTGTTTGAATTGATATTTGAGTGGAATTTCCTCATTTAAATCAATAATATATTTGTTAATTGAGAGCTATTTTCTCATAAATATGAATAAAATAATACCCGGATTACTCTTATCGTCCTCGTCTTCACCTCTACCACCGCTCTGATACTTCTCCTCGAGAGCCATATATTTACGGAGCAACTGTTGTCGGGAAGACCTCTCATTTTCGAGTGTATCGGTTAACGCCTTCTTTTCTTTTTCAAATTTCGAAACCAATTTACTCTCATTTTGATGAACCGCTTCTTCTAAAAGTTTTGGGTCCAGAGTCTGTTGAGATTCTACTTCTTCGCGAATCTTTGCGCTGTTTGCCAGCAATTCATTGATTTTCTTTTTGTGTTTTTCCACATCTTTTGAGAGCTTTTCATTCAATTTCTTGGATTCAAGCATTTCCTGCTGTATTGTCTGGAAATCGACTTCTTTTTGCTTCAAATCGTTTTTTAAATTTTTGATTTCAATCTCGAGTTTCGAAAATTGGTTCTTATATTCAGAGATTTCGTTTTCATTGTGTATTAAAGTCTTTCTTTCGCCAATCAGTTCATTGATTTTCTGCTGTAATTCAATGATCTTCAACTCAAGACCTTTGTTCAAATTAGTCACGTGTTCTACACTTCGGGCTTCAATTCTGAGTTTCTTCAGCTGTCGTTTGGCGAGGAATCGACGGATCAAAGATTGAACAGTAATAACATTCTTTATCTTTCTTTGATATTCTTTACGAGCCATAAATCCTCTCCAATATCTCTGTATAGTAATTGCGGACAAATTTTGTTTGACTTTAAGATATTTTCTTCGAGCGATAAGTCCGCGTCCGAATCGTTGTATACCAATGACTGACTTCTTCAGCTTCAGATACTTCTGGTGAGTATTCCAAGAACGCCATTTAGTTTGTATAATAGTCGCCGCTTTCGTGTGCTTTAAGTGAATGAATAGACGTCTGGCGAGTAATGCGCGGCCGAATGTTTGTAACCGAATAATTGTGAACCTTATCTTAAGATAGCGGCGCCTCACAAGCCATCCACGAATCATTCGTTGAAGAAGAATAGCACATTCTCTTAATTTCTGACTTCGGATGCGTTCTAAAAGAGCGACCTGACCCGAACGGAAGAATATCTTTGTTTTTCCGAATTGATATAACTGTTGCTGTGGTGCCTGTTGTTTGTCTTCAGTCAGATGGAAGTGAGAGAACAGTTTATCTTCTGTTAAAAATCGATTAAAAATTCAATTATTATTTGAAATGATTATTAAAAAACAAAAGAAGACAAACAAACCATAAACTATTTTAACGATGTCTTCGCAAAGGGTTCGGATTTCGTTGGAAGTGCTGGAACCGGCTCTCACAAGCTTTCGAGGCGCAGCCTTTGGTACCGAACCTTTGGATACTTTGGGAAATTTTCTGTGACAACCGATTCTGAGCACTCGATATCTATTAGCGAAGTCAGCATAACTCCATCGCGAAGGGAAGCCATTGGAACTGATTCTTATAGTTTCTAAGACCCCACACGCCCTTAACTGTTGAACAGCTCTGATATTATTAAACTCGAAGGCGGCCTTATTGTCGTTCGGTTTAATACATCGGACGTAATGCGGTTCCGTTGCGTTCAAAGTTCGCATTAAAGCAGACAAAGAGTCTCTAAATTGTGAACCAACCGTTGCTTTCGCCTGTTTTTGCATTTTATTTGACTGTTGCTATCAATCAAAGAGTCAGACATTCTTTAAGTAAAATTTAAGTTAGAGTTGGAGAGAGAGGACATACCGGAGTAATTTTGGTCTTTCCTCCAGATTTTTGCGATACTTCACCGGAAAAGTCATCACTGAAAAGAACGTCAACAACTGTAGAGCGTTTCAACAAATCGA
Organism: Minunthozetes semirufus; assembly: GCA_034699985.1. Lineage (NCBI taxonomy): Eukaryota > Metazoa > Arthropoda > Arachnida > Sarcoptiformes > Punctoribatidae > Minunthozetes > Minunthozetes semirufus. Next base: position 8,712 of record JAQIXD010001289.1, read on the forward strand.
TTTGTTCGTCCCAAATGGTGTCCCTATTCTTCTCCAAAAAGCCTAAAATCGAATCAAAGATTAAAATAATTGAATGAAAAATATGTTTTGTATACAAACCCTCGACATTATATACGACAGTATCGGCGAAGTGTTGAATAATGAATGAGTTTCGAGAACCGAATTTCGGTTTTTGAAATACATCACCGATTGTCAGCTGAGAGTATAGTTTTGCGCCCCACGTCTCGTCTGTGCCTATCATTTGAATTAAGAATTTAAATAAAACTATTGATTGAGACTTTTAGAGGCAAACCCTTTGGCATTTTGCACTCTTCGTCGAGTAAACAAAGTATTCCAATAGGTTTGGCTTCAATTATATCAATGACGGGCTGATTATCTGTGAATGTAATGAATTGCCAATCGATTCCTTCCCGAACATACTCTTCTTGTTCCAACTGAAGACAAAATAATGTAGTTTTGAAAATTAGATCAAAATATTAATCAAATTTTAAATAATTAATAAATACTTTGAAAACGTGTTGATTGAACTGTTGCTGAAGCACTTCATTCGCATAATTAATGCAAAACTGTTCAAAACTATTGACTTCGAAGTGTTCGAACCCATAAATGTCGAGAACACCAATAAATTGGTAATTTTGTGAGGGATTACTCGGACCTAACAAACGATAAATTGTTAAATGAGTGGATCAGTTGTTAAATATCTTTCAATTGAGTACCGAGCGCTTTGTTTATTAAAAAGACAATCCATGCGAACATCTTTTCATAAACAAATTTCAGGAGAGCATCCTTTCCGTATTGGGCCGACTCTGCGCTCAGACCTTTTGTAATGATTTCTCGGACACCACTCTTGAATACTCGATGAGTGAGCCATTGATTTGTTGAGTTTAGATCCAAACCTATCAAATAAAATGTGTTTTATTCTGTTTTAAAGATTAAGAGGGGAAGGAATAACCTAAGAGTTCACAAAATGTTTGCAAGTGATGCTCCGAGTGTTCAGAAATACAACACTTATCTTCATCGATGTCCATGAAGTCGATATTTCCGCCGTGAAGTATGGCTGCGATCACATTAAAGATCATATTTTGTTGTTTATCAGTGAATCCGAGGCATTGCATCGCTTCTATAAAACGATTCATATCATCGTAAGGGGTCGGCTCTATTGATCCCAAATATGTGAAATCAGTTCCCACATCCAGTCTTTAGATAGAAATAAAAGAATAAATTGATTTTTCATTGAAAATGGTTTTAACATTACTTAAGATGAGATAATTGATTTTGTTGGGCAAAAGTACACATTTGGTAGAATATATGGAAATTTCTTTCGCCTTCGCTCTGACGCGACACTCGAGACTTCTCCAAGAGGTAAGTCCTCATATTTCCACCGGTTATGGCTCTACTCTGACCATCGAATAAAATTTGAATGTATTTCCCAAAACGCGATGAATTGTCATTTCTGGTGGTTTTAGCGTTTCCTATGGCTTCCATAATGGGATTACTGGCCAATACTCTGTCCTCGATATTAGAAGAATCTGTTCCAGCAATAGAAGCGAAGTATCGCATCGCAAACTTAGCGGAAACAGTCTTTCCGGCCCCACTCTCTCCGCTTACTATAATCGATTGGTTAAAGTTATCCCTTTCCAACTGCAATACCAATCAATCACTCAATTAATTGTCCGCAAAAACAATAAAATCAAACCTTAGAGTAGGCGTCTTCGGAAACGGCATAAATATGAGGGTCAAGTTGTGCCGCGCCCTGAGATTTATGGTAAGTCTGAATGGTTTCTTCGCCATAAATTTCAAGATCACAGAATGGATTGATGGCTACCAATACAATCCCACACCAGGTATATATCGCCGACTGCTCTAAAAATCTGACCCTTAAGTTGTAGAGAACTGTTCACCAAATTAATGACAATTAATTATTGCTTTAATATATTGAAGTAATTGAGTGCTGACCCGCGGGTTCGTGCAAATAGGATAGACTCGTCAAGTCGTTGGCGCCGATCAATATATCGGGATTCCGGAGGGGAGGCAAACATGAGGGCTCCTTCACCTCTACACTGATTTCCTTTAAATTTTATATTAAAATGAATTTAAATGAAAATAAAATTAATTTTAATATTTTCTATAATCACTTGTTGTTCCTCGTCGTCCACAATAAGACATTTTTGGTTTGGATTGTAATTGACTTTAATGATAGCGCACTGCCAAACGTCTTCCGAGTGTTTGATCCAAATTCTGGATCCCTTTAAACGTAATTTAAATAAATTAATGAATAAAACATGTGTTTAGACAAACCTTTGTATACAATTCCGGGTAATTCGCACTCATTTTGATTTAATTGGAAATTAATAACTAATTTCACAAATAAATCATTTATTTGACGATAATTTTGATCAAAAGTATTAATCCATTTTTGTTTGGTATTAAAAAAAAGTGTCAAATTTTTAACGAATAAATACTTCAATAAATACTTCAATACTTTAAAAGGAAATAACTTTTTCTCAATAATTTGTTTAACTTTTTTTCAGAGGAAAAGATAAAAAATTATTGAAAAATGAGAACAAATTTTAATAATTAAAATATATTATCAAAAACAAAATGATTTTTGTTTTGATCACAAATTTCTTTGAATTAATTTATAAATAAATAAAATAAATAAATAACTCATCACTCGATTGTAAATAAGTTATGAAAATATATTAATTTTAATTTAATTTTAAATAAAATCAACAGATTTTAAGTGAAAACACATTAATTATAAAATAATCGCATAAAATGAGTCATCTATTATATAAAACACATTTCATTCAATTAATTAATAGATGTTTTACTTAAAATATAAGTACTTTTAATGAATAATAAATTAATTAATGATTTGATTAATGGTTTGTCGATTGCACTCAATATGTGTTTGTGTTGTGTTTAGTAAAGGATTTAAACACCAAATAGTAAACAATGAAATCTCTGACTGCAATCCCTCTTCAATATTCTTTAAACAGATGGCAACACATTTAAGTCACTGACTCATCATTCAACTTCACAGCACAGGAATATGCACTCTAATGTACTTTATTATTTAGTGAATAGCAATGAATAGCAATGAATAGCAAGGTCACTTAATTCCCTCAATTCTAAATCCAAACAGAAATGGATAATTGAAAATCACATTAAATTCTTTGTTAGGATATTTCAAAAGAACTTTAAATATTATATTAGATTGTGTATTGACCTTATATTGACCTTATATTGACCATGTTCATTATTTGCAACAAAACAACAAAGATATTGACCCCTAAAATCAAGTTATGGCGAATGAAAAGCATATTTTAAAGCCAATTATATTTGAGAAATAATGACAAAAAAAGTTGAGAACTTTTTTTTATATTTTTTTTATCGACAAAACTAACAAAATGTGTTCAATAGTTAAAACTCTGTTAAATAACAAAATAGGAATTTCTGGGAATCAGAGAACAGTCATCGGCATCTCTTTTACTGTTTTCCAAATCCTGTTTTGATTTATAGATTTTGTTATCAGAATCGAGTCATTTATTGTTTGGACAAATATTTTATTTCACACAAAACTTCTTTAGATATATGAGTTATATATGAGTCATATAATTGAAGTTTTTTCTTCAAAATCAGAAGTATTTATCAAAAAGCAGTCATTGGTTTCTCAGACAATAAAAGCTCTTCTTTTAAGCCATATTATAAAGAATATCATATTTTGTTATATCCACTGAAATACTAAAATAGTGCTGCAATTACTAGAAAATATGTATTTGAGTTATAGGTTGACAGCAAAAACAACTCCTTAATTATGTTGATTAACATATCATTAGTGTTTCTAATTGTGGATAATTTATTTGAGAATTAAAACAATCAGTAAATCTGTTTATTTGAATCAGAGATTATGTGTTAACACAATTTAAAAGATGAAATAACGAATATTCTTATTGAAGTTTCTTAGAGTTCATAATTATCTGATCAATACTTACCTCAATTTGTAGTTTGTTTTGATGTGTTCTGGAATTCTGTGTGAAAAAAGTCTATTGAATTGAAAATAAATTTTATTTGAATTTGAAATAACTTTTTGTGAAAATAATGTTGAAATGTGTTTCATATTAGAGAGGATTGGAATCGACTCGAAACTGAAATTTCATTAAATTTATAAAATTTATTATTATTTTGAGTCCTTTAGAGAGATATAGAATTCATTGAAGCGTTGAAACAATTGATGGAATCGTTGTTTAGATTTTAATTTCAAATCAATAGAAACTTTAAAATTGATTTCCAATGAAATTCTTTCTGCGAAATGACTTACTTGGGATCCATTCCACACAAAATGAAAAGACCTGAAAAACAAGAAAATAGCCACAGTTTCGGCCAATCCGGGCCATCATCAGAGGCTTCCGAGCCATCCAACAGTAAACTGATAGATGGCAAACACCTGACCGTGGTTAGGGTTAGGGTAGGGGTTAGAGTGACTAAACATGTTAAGAATAGTGTGTTTTAATGGATAGAATGGCAGACATTCTTAGTATAAGTAAATTGTTTTTCATAAAATTATTATAAGACAATTACAAAGATAGGTATTTGGTCTTAATCTACAATATTAAACAAAAATGGGTTGAAAAGGGATAAAGTAAGTGGTAGGAGGCCGACCCCTAATCACGGCCGTCTCAATGTATCACAAATAAACATTTGACACATTTGAGACAATTGTGAGGCCTCCCACACAATTCACTTGCATTCCATAAAATGTCTTTAAAGCCATGAATTTGTTTCTATTTCACGAAATATGACATTTTATACACTTTAAAGCACTTAAAGCATATTTAGGCTCATCTTTAAAACAATTTAAAGTAATTATCATTATTCAAAAGTATGTCATTAATACTTTTGAGCCTATTTTCAATTAAATTAAAAATGAGTTTTAATTCTCAATTTATTTGTATTTCTCAAAATGGATGGCATTTGAGTTAATCTGAGATAAAATTTGAATAATTGTCTTATATTATAAGTAATTGAAATATAAATGAAATATAATTTAGAAAATAATAGTTATTTAAATCAAATCTTATGATTGGTTTTCAAGAACTATCGATTATAACTCTTATTTGGTAAAAATGTGTTATTCTGTGCTAAGTTTTTATTGATAGAGCTTTCAATGAAATACAGTAAGAATTGACACCAATTTATTCATAAGAGTTAATAAAAGAGAAAAATAACAGTTCTTTAGTATCACTTGAATGGTGTTTGACATGAGATCTGGTACTAATACTTAAAGAGGCAATGAGTAGTAGTTGGCACACAATAACCAAACACTGGGCCTATAGTTTGGATATTAGGCACTCATTCACTGCTTTCGGAATAAACTTTTAACTCGTATATCGATTTTGGACAAAAACATCGCAAATGGAAGACAAACAGATTGTTCTTTGAATTCTTTCGGTTCATATTTCAGACAACTATTGACACAAAAAGCTAAAAACCTTTTGGTTTTGTTCATAAAAATTCAAGTTTAAGATTCTTTCGGCAAATAATGAATGAAAATATAAGAATAATTAAATTATATTTGAATATAAAAACGTTTATAAAACTCAAGAATAAGAGTTTGGAAAATCATATTTGTATTCATTTGAATGTCGATTATATTATTCTCTTTTGTGAATGTCTTTAGAATATATTCATTAAAAATATGGAATTTATATAAAAAGAAATGAAAACCATTTAAAACATTGAATTTAAATACAAAACAGAAGAAAATAATCAAAAATCGATTGAAAGAAGAAATCTTATGTAAAAACAATAATTCAAAGAAATAGCAATTTTTCAGTCAAAGTCAGAGATCACAAAAAAATTCAATAAATAAATCAAATTTTGTTCATTTCTGACAACAAAACAGATATTTTTCACTTTCTTTTGTAAAGAAATTCAAAAATAAAATCAATTTTTATAACAATTTGGAATTTTTTCCAAAGTTTTGTTAAAGAATAAAATCTTAAAGCAAAATAGAGTGACATTAAATATGAGCATGTTCATTTCAACATTTCTTGATGCACTCAATAGATAAAAATGCTATTTAGGACTTAATGATGAAATTATTTGTTAAACCGAATAAAATATAAAAATTCAAAAATATCTTTTATAATGATTTAAACGCTAGAAATGCATCAAAAATAGCAAATCATTTATAACTGGAAGAGATTTTCAGAATATAAGAGAGAATTATTGATCTCTGAATTACAAAATCCTAAACTTGTTTTGATTTTCTGTTCGCTCGAAATCTCGGGAATCGCCTCAGAATTGATTTTGAATTAAATTTTGTATTCAAAAGCGAAAGAATATGAGGCCATACATAAGGATGTCGTTAGAGATGAAGTGCTTTTTCAGAATAGAATCGAAGGAATATTTCGCTCAAAATATAAGTGCAATCAAAATGAAACGTTGAAACAGACATTCAAATGACAAACCTTTGCCCTAATGTCACGCTTTGATAGATTCCTCTGCACTGCTCTGTCCTATCCCTATATGCCTATAGCCATCCCTATCTTGAATTTCGTCAAATTTGATATCGAAAACAATCATTAGTTGAAATGGTTTTGCATACTATTGTTATGTATGTGTCGTTTACTGTATCGGATCTATAGTTAAGCGCATATAATATTACAGACCATTTGATGCACTCATAAATGGATTCTTTGATTCTAAGAAAGCGATACATATATTAGAAATTATCTCATATTTGCATATTTTAGTCAAAATAAATGGATTCAATGCCTTCAATGCCTTTCAGATTACTTTCAAATGCCATCAATTCATATGAAATATTCTAAACTTAATCAGTTGTGACAAACATCACAAATGAGTCTAAAAAAGAAATTTCAAATTAATCTTCATTTTTTAATTCAAGATAAATATTTGGTGCGATTTTCCTCCAAATAAATCAATTAAATACAAAATATGTCTGACTTTTGATTAATATATTCTTAAGATTCTTAAGAGTTATAACAGATTTTATACTCAAATCTTTACTGAAATAAGTTTGAGTTTATTTATTGGTTTTTTGTTTTCAAAGTCAAATCAAATTGCATTAAAGAGGAGAAAATGTGGCCATTGATCGACATTTAGAGCATTTGAGAGAATGCTTTCAAATAATAAATTTATGACTTTTGGCTAAATTCACAGAAAACGGAAAACTATTGGAAATTTTCGTTTGAAAAATGTGAACAAAAATTGTCATATCTATGAAAGGATAGACAGAACTACTTTATATATTTTGGACACATTTGGAACTCCAGTTGACTTTACAACTAAGTATACATACATAAACTTTGTTTCATATTTAATGAGAATGTAAAAGGTTTTTGTTTTCACCAAGAACATTTTTACATGACTAAAATTA
>JAQIXD010001290.1:0-16107 GCA_034699985.1 Minunthozetes semirufus
TCTCTCTCTCTCTCTCTCTCTCTCTCTCTCTCTCTCTCTCTCTCTCTCTCTCTCTCTTAAATATTTGACTTTGAATTACTGTCAGCGGATATCTAATTAGCATTTTATCAAAAGAGACTTTTAGACCTAATTTCACAATTTTTTTAAACGTATAAAAAAAATTCCCGAAATTTAGTGAAAGAGAGACCAAAAAACTTGAATTAGTTGTTAAGTGCACTCATTGTGTGCTTAAATCTATTTAAGAAATACATTAAAAGTTCAAATAAATAGTTTTGATTTATAAACAAAATGATTGATAAAATAAAATGAAGTTCAAAGTAATAGCAATCAATTTGTGGTTTGCATTCAATCAAATACTTATGCAATTAACTATTAATTAGATCCTAAACTAAATAAACCTGGAATTTCAAAATAATTTTTGCATAAGATCTCCATATTTATAAACTTTTTTCTGATAGTCTTATCTTTAAATGATTAAAATCTTTGTCTTTTTGGGCAATTTTTCATAAATAATCGCAAAACTAATGGACTAACTGTTAGAAGAGAACAAAACTATCTCAATATCTCAACTAAATTACGATAAACATTAATCTCAATGAGTTTAATGTTAACATTTTTTTGCATGACTTGAATATATCGATTGTAAAGCGAATTGAATCCAAAGATTCTTCACTTCACGTGAAATAGAGATCATTTGAGTGAACCGTCCGAATGAATTCCATTTATATATAAGTTCTGGTCGTTTCGACTCTCATTTGTTGCTATGTTTTGCTGACAAAGTCTATTACTTTACTCATATCTCAATGCAAACAACCTTTGGATTGAAATCAAACTATAATTAAACCGAATTACTCAACAAATTCTGATAATCTCTTTGTTTAAAAATAAGTCAAATCTTATTTTAGATGATTATTGTCTCAATTGACTACAATTTTCGTTTGTTTTTTCTCTTTTTTCTATCAAAATAACAATTAATTAAATATTTATCTCTCTCTCAATCACAACATTTCCAACAATTTGAAGGTTTAAACAAATTTCGACAATTTTCCAGTGAATGTATCGCGAAATAGCATACATTCCTCGAATGCTCACTCAAACATTGCTTTAGCATTTAAATAGATAAAGAAGTGCCAATTCATTTAAATGATTTTGAATTTTATGTTTAATAAAAATGATCATGTTAATTGATGATAAATTGGTGATATTAAAGGATACCTTGAAAATTATGACCTCTCTATACAAGATTACATGAAAATTGTCAATAATGTCTATTAAAGTATAGACAAACATAACAAACATGAACTTTGTAACGGATTCAATAGTAATCTTGCAAATCAAAACCGATGTATTAATTGATTAAATGAATAAATTGATTAAATTAAATGAATTAATGGAGTGGAATGAAAGCACTTGACTTCTCATATGTTTTAGAATACATTTTCTAAACGATAATCACTTGAAAAAAAAGATTTCATTTTTTTATTTCTTTTTTTAGTCAAAAGAGAATGAGTTGTGATTAGGGTTTACTTATTGTCGATGTTCTGACTAAACATATGACTAAACACAATAATCTACTTAATTATGGTTTGATTTATTGAATCCTTGGATATATCGTCAAAATTATGACTATATTATGGCAAAGAGTTTTGCATTTATTTGGTTTTGAAAGGGATTTAATAGAATCGATTCGTCACTCATTTTCAAAAACAATTAATAAATATTTGTATAAATGGATTCGTTTCAGTTCCCGATCACTGATTATGAGAGCGATATTAGAGAATGATTTCATGAAAAACTTAGAGGAAGTCCAGATCAATGAGATAACAGATTGCATGTATCCGGTCGAGTACGCCAGAGACCTGTTCATCATCAAAGAGGGTGAGGTCGGATCTGTTGTTTATGTCATGGAAGAGGGCAGCGTTGAGGTGAGCAAAGGCGGCAAATTATTGTCAAAAATGGGACCGGGAAAGGTGTTCGGCGAATTGGCCATCCTTTACAATTGCACTCGAACTGCGACTGTCAAAGGTTTGAACGCAAAACAAAACATAGCTTTAGTTTTACCTCTCATTAGACCTCTCATTACCTAAATTTTTATTCACTTCTGAACCAAATGTTCTTTTGATTTAAGATTTAATTAGTTTTTAATCTTTTCTTTTATTAATATTATTATTATTTGAAACTATTTTTCAACTTTTTATACATTTTTCACAAAAAAATATATATAAAGAGAATTAATAAAAGACTTAATAATAGACTCTTTTTTGGTATTTAATTAAATTTAATTTTGTTTCTTATTTTTTATGTTTAGCTCTGACTGATTGCAAATTATGGGCGATTGAGAGACAATGCTTTCAGACAATTATGATGAGGACTGGACTGATCAGGCAGAGGGAATATATGGACTTTTTGAAGACTGTGCCCACATTCAGGAAATTGCCCGACGAGACTATCATCAAAATAGTGGACGTTCTCGAAGAAGTATTTTTGTTTTTGTTTTGTTATTCCAAAGAGTATTGGCATTGACTTAACCACTATTGAAATGACATTTCCTTTATTAATATATTCAAATCAATTGAGTTTTGCTCTAATTTTTTGTTTTTAATTTCATTTATTCAAAACATTTGTATTATTGAAAAGAAACCCAATTCTATGCCTTTCTTCAGATTTTAAGCGATTTTTTGATGAATTTTTCGATTATTATCTCTTCAGACAACTTATCAAAAGGGAGATTATATCATAAGACAGGGGGCGAGAGGCGACACTTTCTTCATTATAAGCAAAGGAAGAGTTAAAGTGACCCTCAAAGAAGTTATGGCTCAGAGTTCAAATGGAGAGGGAATGGACTATAATGTTCCCGAAAAGTTTATTCGAACACTAACTCGAGGCCAGTTCTTTGGCGAAAGAGCTCTTCAGGGAGACGATGTCCGCACAGCTAATATCATCGCAGACTCTGATACTGGAGTTAATTGTTTAGTCATTGATAGAGAGTATGTCCACTAATTGTCCTAAAATTATATCAAATTAACGATAATTTGATTGGAATTTCAGATCATTCAATCAATTAATTAGTAATTTGGATGAAATTAAGACTAAAAAATATGACGAAGACTTAGTTGAGCGACAAAAGTAAGAATTTATATCTTATTTAATGTCTTAAATGTATTTCAAATTTAATTATTCTTTCACTGCTTTTCTGAAGAATGACTTATATCGGAGGTATTGTCTTGTATTTACTCAAATCTCTTCTGACATTCAATCAAATGATTTAAATATATTTGAATTAAACAAATATTTTGATGTTTTGATCCCAAATCAGATTAAACGAACAGTTCTCCAAAATAACTTTACCTGACCTCAGAAAAGTGGCCACATTAGGAGTGGGAGGCTTTGGTCGCGTAGAGTTGGTTACTCTCGCAGCTGATCAGACGAAGAGTTTTGCGCTGAAGGTTATGAAAAAAGCTCAGATCGTTGAGACCCGACAGCAACAGCACATCTTAAGTGAAAAACAAATAATGATGGAATCAAACTGTGATTTCATAGTAAAGCTCTACAAAACATTCAAAGGTTTACTCAAAACATTCAAAACAATTGATTAAACGAATGACTTATTTGATGAAACAGATGCCAAATATTTATATATGCTTTTGGAGTCATGTCTGGGCGGAGAGCTCTGGACTATACTTCGAGATCGGGGACACTTCGATGAGACGACGACTCGGTTCTACGTTTCGTGTGTTATCGAAGCCTTCGATTACTTGCACTCAAGAAATATAATCTATAGAGACCTCAAACCAGAGAATATGCTTTTGGATGAGTTCGGGTTCGCAAAACTCACAGACTTTGGTTTCGCAAAACGACTCCTACCTCCCGGACGCAAGACATGGACTTTCTGTGGAACGTAAGTCTTTCCAGAAATACATTTCAATGATTAATAACTAAGAATATTCTGAATATTATTTTTAGTCCCGAATATGTGGCGCCAGAGATAATCCTGAATCGAGGGCACGACTATTCCGGTAATTCTATTGATTACTATTTTGAGATCAATTACTGATTAACGGTTACATTACAGCCGACTATTGGTCGTTAGGAGTACTTATGTTTGAATTGCTTACCGGAACGTAAGTTATCTCTTGAATGGGGTTTGACTTCAATTCCCTTCAATTCTTATATTTGTATTTGCATTTAGACCTCCTTTTACTGGTTCTGATCCAATGAAAACTTATAACATAATATTGAAAGGTATCGACGCAATAGACTTTCCCCGTTCTATATCTCGGAACTCAACGAACCTCATAAAGAAGTTGTGTCGCGACAATCCGGCCGAACGACTCGGGTATCAAAAGGGAGGCATTGAAGACATTAAGAAACATAAGTAAGTAATTCATTTATTTATAATATTTTTCTGTTTTTTATTTAAATTCAATGAATTACTCAACAATTGCTTAACAGATGGTTCGATGGTTTTTATTGGGAAGGACTCAAATCACGTACTCTAAGCCCTCCAATTGTGCCACTCGTATGACTTCAAACTCTCTTAATTCGCATTCAATTAATGTTTGATTTGATGTTTAAATAGATTCGTAACGCAATCGATAACTCAAACTTTGATCAGTACCCGCCCGACACTGAAGGCGATCCGCCGGACGACATGACCGGTTGGGACGAAGAGTTTTAAGTTTTATATTTTGAACTAAAATTGCAATAAATAGGACTTTATATTGAATTTTATGACTAATTATTAATTAATTGAATATAAAATGAGTTATATTTTTGTCTCTCTTTTTGTTAATTCTTTTGTTAGAAAATTATAGAAAATTTATTTTAGATTCGCTTTTAATTCATAATATATTTGTAAATAATTATTCATATAATTAAAGACATAATAAAAGTTAACTCAAATTGTTTTTAACAAAATTATGCGAACAATAACTCAATGACTGAAACACTCGATTCTTATCTATAAAAAAGTGGTTCATTCGAAATGTTTCCAATTGCTAAAAGTGATCAATTGATCCATGGTAATGATAATGATAATGGTACATTCTTAATTGATAAAAGGAATTGTCGAGTGGGAGGCGTTAAGACAATATGATTATATGATTACGTAATTTGTGAGTTAATATCATATGATTTGTTGACTGAAACACAAAAATAGTGTTTTTTTTGTATTAAATTAAATGATTTTAGTGTTCATTGAAAACAATGTATTTTATCTTCAATCAGATAAAGAGTTAAAAACCAATATAAGGAATGGCTTTAAGATTAACGTATCTTCACTTCAATTGAGTCGATAAACGAATTATGTCTGAGAAGAGAGAAAATGGTGGCAAAGACTTCATCGGTGATTCTCTTGGGTTTCCGCCGGGAACTCAACCGTTGGACAATCAGGTGGCCGGACATCGATTTGGACAATCGGCTAACTATTTGGCGCTTTTAAGACATTTGGAATCAAACGATATTTTGAAACCAATTTGTGATAAAAGAAGTGAAAGAGAGTTCCGTTTTTATTCTGAAATCTGGAGCGAAGACAATGACTTCCAAAAAGAAATCCAAATTCTGAGACATTTTGTGCCGAAATTGAACGGCCTTTTGATTGATCCGAACACAGATCGCAAATATTTGAGACTCGAAGACATCTCTAATGGAATCGAGAATCCGTCGATAATTGACATAAAAGTTGGGCCAAAAACATATGATTTGGAAGCAAATGAAGACAAAATTAAGAGTGAAATCACTAAATACCGGTTCGCACAACAAATCGGCTTCAGATTCCTCGGAATGAGGGTATGATTGGATCCATTGAATCTATTACTTAATTATGACTCAATTATTAGAAAACATTTATTACTGAATGAATCGACAAAAATATATTTTATTAAATGTTTGTTCAATAGATCTATAATTCAAAAGACAACGAATATATCATTAAAGACAAGGATTACGGCTTAGGACTGAAGCCAGAAGACATTGATGGGGGTGAGGACTGATGAGGACTGACTAAAATATAATCAAATATTATTAATAATTGATATTTTAATTGATAGCAATAAAACTGTTGGTTCAAAACAATAGGGCCTTAACTCAACAATTTTGTGATCAAATGAAAGCAATTTATGATTGGTTTCAAAACCATAATATCAATAAATGGCAGTTCATCTCCAGTTCCCTGTTATTGGTTTATGACTCAAATCAAAGTAAAGCGTCGGTCAAAATGATAGACTTCGCTCATGTCTTCCCAAATGAGGGTCGGGACGAGAACTACTTGTTTGGACTCAAAAAACTGATTCAATATTTTGATAATATTTGAAAAAAAGTGTTAAATAACTCTATATTTGAAATATATTTAAAAATTGTTTAAATTTTTGTTTAAAACTCTTTTTATAAAAGTATTTATAAATCAATAAATGTTTTACTAATTAATTATATTTTGTTTTTAATCCTTTTTAAGCCATTTCTCCAAATCTAAGTACGGATTGTATTCGAAGACAAACTTATCGACAGAAGAACTGCTCTTCTCTTTCACAGACTCCGACTCTTTGAAAGAGTTGTCGCAAAAGTTGACAAAACTGTTGTCCTCTTCCTTTGAATCGTTTGTCGTTATATCGATTTTGTCGAAAAAGTCGACGATTTCTGGTTCGCTGTTAACTGAAAGACTGTCTGATCGTCCGTTCACTGAATCTAAGCATTGGGTCAAAGCGTCAGCGAATTTAATGGGCATTTCCTGAATAGAGTTCTTGAGGTCTGACATAAGTTCTCTCATTTGTTTCAATTCCTTTAAAATATTGTTTTGAAAAATGATATCATTTTCTCTCAAATTCTCCAAATATTTAACAATTATTTTGAACTCTATTTTGCTTTCATTGCACTCAATATCTGATCCCTTGTTCTCCAGATTTTGAAAATCAATTCTCGAAGAGTTTTGATCTGAAAAATAATAAATAAATGTTAAGACTCTCAGAGTATCACAAATGCCAGCAAAAGAAGTAAAAACTATTCTTGTAATGTCATGTCATACCTGAAAAAGAGGATCTTCCGAAAGGAGTAAATCCTCGTTTATTTCGGACACCATTTGACGCACTGATCCCCCACTCAGACTGTCTGTTGACGAGTTGGGGACCAAAGTCTGTGTCTATCGATGACATACTAATCGGATAGTATTGGTCTTGAAATGGACTAGAAGTGGTTGAAGGGATGTCTCCAATCGGTTGAAACTCTTCACTCAAATAATGTGAATCAAAATACGTATGATTTTTGTCATTAATTGAACTCATTTTGGATCTGTTTTTAAGACAAAAGAATCGATTATTTCTTTATTTAATACAGAAATGGATAACACTTTTGTAATCAAAACTTATTTCAATATTTAGTTATATTAAGCGATAATAAAGAGATAAATGAGAGTAAAGTTTGGTTAATATTTACACTATTTTTATCGCAATTTCCAGAAATGGTTCCAAATATTGGTTTCAACTGAAGACCAGATTTTGTTTTCGCAATTGAATTGCGAAACGTTTGACAAAACAATTGTAAAAAAGAGTTAAAACGAAAACAATTGAATTGAAATATCACTAAATTTAATCAAATAGTGATTTAAAATTGAATTTAATATAAAAGAGTAAATATTTAAAAACTAATCTTCATTTAAAGCACAAGACTTTTAATGAAATATTTATTCATAAAATACGTGAAGAGAATGAAACTCAAAGACAACTCAAAGGATGTGATTCTCAATAGAGTTGACACGTCTTTCACTTTAGAGGAAACTTTACTTTTGATGAATAGAAGCGTTGCTTTTGTGTGATTTCGTCACATTTAAAGGTCAGAACAGTCACGTAAACCCGTTTTTTCTTTACTTTTGGATTTAAGATCTCATTTATTCTCATTTATTCTCATTTATTGAGATTATTGACCAAATCACCCAAAATCGTTTACTGGATCATACATTCACTTAACATTTTAATCCCAATCATTTGACGTTTTAAATACAAACCATTAGATTAGAGTTATATCGAAATATAATCATTATTTGGTTTAGTTATTACAGTATTATCTCGATTCTGTCAAAAATACAGTATATTATCAAATTATGAATCATATGATCAACAATTTTCACCTCAAATAAGAAATTTCAAATGAATTTTGTCTTAATTTACAGAAATATCTTCTAATAACTCATTATTAATGACTTTTAATTCGTTTTAATACTAAGTTAAACATATTTTTGGGAACTTTTGTGGAAAATATGTATAAACTTAGAGATTAACTGTTAATCATTAAAACTTTTTAATGGACTTAAGCAGAATCCGATTTTGGCTGTAAATTGATCTATCACTGATAGACTATTATATAGTACCAACAAAGTGCCAAAATCGAGATACTACTGTATTATAATCTATTTGAATCTAGCTCATTTCCTACTTATTTCAAAAGGGAAACGAACTGCCAGCGGCTATAGGTTTAGCTTGGTACTCAACTAATAGATAAATTAAATTCAGTTTGTATTGTGCACAATGTATAGAGTGGTTAATTTAGTTCATTTCATTCTTGAATTTTACTCTATTTTTATTTGAAATTCTATAATTAGTATAATTAGTAATAGACTTAAAGACTAATTGTTTCTATAAAAATATTGTTCGTATTCTTGAATTTTCCTAAAAAAATAAGAAGTAATTGAAAAATGACTGATAATTGATATCAATTAAAATATGAAAAAGCGATCATTCAATTGTCTCACTCTTTAGATATTGGGTTCGATCACAAAAATTGAGGCAAATTTTCAATCAATTAGAGCTCATCATTAGGGCTCAGCAAAGTCAACATCATATTTATCACGAATGACTTCAATGGGATCGTTAAGATTGATAAAACCAGTCGATAGGGGTCCAAATATTACGCCAAAACTGGGTCCTAAGCTTTTCTTCTTTGATATTCCTTCGGGCGGTCTTATTCTACATAAGAAAGTGTTGGCTATTATTTAAGTCAAAACAAATAATTACTAACTTATTAAGTGTTGTAATAGTAGGCATTCCCTTAACACCAGTCTTAGGATTAACAGTAGTTGTGGGACATCTGTCACATTTAAGAAGTCTAAGAAAGGTGACGCCATTGATTGACATCATTTTCCATAAGTCTTCATCCCATGGTTTGGGATAATCTACTAAAACATTTGGTCTGAAGTTTTCATAAGAGACTGAATCACTTCCTTCCGGAAAATTTGAGTTCAAATCTTTGACAGAACTCTCGTTCACTAAATGAAGACCTGATTTGTTCTGATATATAACCGGAAACTGTTTGTCATCAGTTCTTCTGCGGTTAGAATTCGTTTCTCTCAATTCAAAGCTCTGGTGGTGTTGTACTAAACGAATACCAGGTTTACCCAAAAAAGTGCGAAACCAATTGTGCGCTTCTTCTCCGCAATCTATTCCTTTGATCTCTTTTCCATATAATCTATAATCGATTAGAAATTATTTTATCATTTTTTAAAAATTTTTATTTTGAGTGGAAATACTTTAAACTTATTATTTGACAGTCAGTCAGGTCTTCGATGTAAGTGAGTTTGAGTGCAGGCATTTCCGGTGCTTCGATCCATAGCTGGTCCTCATGAAAGCTGCATTTTGTTAGTGCTAATCTTGGCTCGTGTTTTAGTGCTATGAATTGGTTATCTCTGTCTAATAAAACCCAGGATCTAAATAAAAATAAATGTTTGCAGGTATTCCACTTATATTTCAGTTTAATAAATAACAATTCAATTGTATTTTTAAAACTTTTTGCGATTCAATTATTATTCGTGAATATATTATTTGAGATTAAAACAGGTTTTGTCTTAAAACAAAACTTGGAATAATATGATATGAGTGGAAGTATTGCCACAACATTTTAATGTAATTTTTATTTAATAAATTATCGATTACTCAATTATTGCCATTAAAGGACTCAACCAAAACTCATATCATAAATGGACTTATATTCAGGCTCTCAATCAAAGGGTTAAAGAATAAAATTTGAAATACAGTCAATTACTTGAATAGGCACTCCCTTTGTAAGAATATGTTTTATTTTGTTTGAATGTTTAACTGCAGATTGATTTCGATGCAAATCATAATAACATAAGAATAATATTCATATTTATATTCAGAATAAATCAAACGGTTTATAAGTTTTCTTAAGATTTTGTAACTGTGAGACGACTACTCTCAGAGGAGAGCCACAAATCATTGATTCCTGAAAAGTAAAACAGAATCGTAGGTCGAATCTGCACTTCCAAAGTTCAGACAAAATTTTTATTATTATTTTTCAGACTTTGTTTCTTAAGTAATGTTAAAGTTTGTTTGAAAACATTTAACCATAAATATATGATAATCCCTCACATTTTGAGAGCACATCATAGCAGCAGTTTTTCTGAACTCAAATTCTTGGAAAAGCAATTAATTAGAATCGAATCAAATTATTTCACCAAAATTGATGTCAACCATAGAATAGTTTGGAATATCTACAACTAATTTAAATATATAGCTGAAGAAAAAGCTGTAAAACTAGATTTAGAAGTAGCATGATCATTTTCGTTTAATTTCAGATTTGATTATCGAATGAGGAATACAGTTAAAGTGAGTTCAAAAACCCGGAGTCAAGTTGAGTACCAATTGATTTGTTGGCTGAAGAATGAATGAGATTTATTTGTAACCAATTCTTAGGTAACAAATGATTTATCGATATATAAGTGGTTTTAGAATCGCATGAATTATTTCGGATTAAATAAGGGCTTATACTTATTCTGGGTATGAAAAGAAAGAAAGCAATAAATTTGTGACTCCACTAACCTGTCCCTAAATTTCCCGTATTTTACGACATCGTCAGTAATTTGAAGGTAATTCACTTCAATTCCTTTAAGAGCTTTGACGGGATATATCAATAATTTATTTACTTTGCAAAGAGTGACGAATTTTCCACTACTATTCCGCCAATTAAACCAATAATACAAAAGATAAGTCGTGGCAACCGTTAGGCCGATGACCAGAACCGGTAGATTAGGGCTCAAACCAATGCTCGACATTTCTCGTACTGATTGCAAAACTAAATACGTTTTCAGTTTTGTTAACAAAAATATATTTGTGTTTCAATTAATATTTATCTGATTTCTGATAATAATAATACAAATTAAGGATTCATTAGAAATCTTAAAATTATCTTGTTATCAAAATTCAGAATCAGATGAATTCCAAATAGCAATTTAGCTAAAAATCTTACTCAAATGGCAATAAAAAGAGGAAGAATGTTTAAGAGAATAATATGACTTTTAGGAAACTTAATAAATAATAAATCAAAACTATCATGATCATATTATTTATCGCAATAAATCTTAATAAAGTTGTTTATTTCAGATAAAATTTTGATATTAAATTTCAGTAAATTTAGTTATCTTAAGAAAAGCAAAGATTCAACTGTTGTTCCACTCTTTGCAATAATTGTCAATAGAATTCATTGAAAACAAGAATTATCGAGTTTTTATATTTTTCTCGATAAAACATTTAAATAGAGATAACCAAGATAGGTTTTGTTCTCAATCAAACGATAATATTTTTGAAAACTTCTATACTATTAAATTCATCTTTAAATTAAGCGAATAAAAATATATTAACTACTCAGAGATTGCGAAGAATCGCTTCTAATATAATGTTTTAGAATAAACAGGATAACATTTTTTGGAAGAATGATGGGGTGTTCTATTCTCAATATGGTGATTGACTTTAACTTTCATCTGATCATTTTATCATTTAATCGATTGTCATTAATCGAGTTAAAAAAAACATTTCAAACGATAAAAGCAAAAATCAAATTAAAGAAACTTATAATTTGTTAAAACATTTTTATTGAATAAATAGAAGAATTGATTTGTTTTCTAATAATTAAATAAATATTTAAATTACATTTAAAAATATAAATTAATTATTATTTTGTTTAATGAAATTTTGTGAACAATATTTTGAGTAATGATTTAATGAGAAAAAGTTATTATAACTTAAAAATTGTATTTGTTTTCATATTTTCCACTCTTTTTTTTAAGGCGATAAACACCAGGTATAAGGTTTAAGAAATAGACAAACCATTGATTTGATGGTAGTATCACAAACACATTCAACGCATTCGTCTGTATTATCACTCATTTGAATAGTTTTCAAATTTTTGACTTTCGATTGCTTCGGTTGTGTCGACACAACTGATATCGATTTGTGGCAATTATTTGAGTTTTGGTTTGAGTGGCCGTTACTGGTCGAAGGGGAACACCAGCACCACTTCCACTGTACATCGGTTCCATTGGTATAACTTATGGGTTCAGTCTTTGTTACACTTATAATATCGTCCGGAAGTGCAATGACTTCTGCGAACTGTTTTTTTGGAAGCGTTTGCTTTCGTATAACAAAATTATTGACTAAATGTTTTTGGTTGACATGTATTTGAGCCAAATATTTACCATTCATTTAGTTATGGATTCGTTTTATTAAAACCTCAGACGAAAAACACCAAAAGAGTTGAAACATATTTGGAGAACAGATTGTTCTTAGTTATAGAGAGCACATACTGCAGACCGTCTGTTCCCACGACTAACAGTCGAAGATCTGCAACACATATGAATCCGGAATTTAATTTATACCGATTTTAGAGTTTGTTTTGACTTTAAAATTAAAATTCTTTAAATGCAGTAAACATTTGAAAGTATTTCAGACATTTAAGATAATATCAGTTTAAGTCCCACACGTTTCCACATTATATACAGAAAAAGGAATTCATATAACTTTTATATTATAAAAGTTAATCACATCATTGGTTATAGATATTCACATTTACTTATTATTTGTCAAAATATAACTCAAAATTATTTTAAATTCTTTTTTGAACAAAAAAACAAAAATCACTTAAAAGTTGTTTAAATAGAGTTTGAAATTAGTTTTTAGTCTCGAATTACGGTTTAAAACAATTTGAGTAAACTATGGTTGAAATCACTTGAAAAGGGAATGGTTTGAAGGGTAAGCGCTCACAATAAGACAGTCGTATAATTGATGCAAATATAATATAATATAGTTTTTGAGAGTCTTTAGATTCTTCGCAAATATTCGTCTTTCGCTGTAATTACATAATAATTGATTGTTACCGGTTTGGCAGTCACTCCAGTCCTCAGAACCGGTTCGCACGAGTGGCTCATCTGATCTCAAGACAAGTTCATCCAACCGACGAAACTGACGAGTTTTTGGGTGCTTTACAGACTCGGAGCTCCTGTTCCTAAGGCCTCAGATTTTTTGACACTTTTTCATAAGTCGTTTATTCATTGAAACGAATTAATGAAATCCAATGAAAGAAAATATTGAATAAAAAAGTATTCATTGGTTTCATTGGTTTCAATGATTTTCATATTATTTTCCTATTATTACGTATTTATTCCACAATTAATTCATTGCAATGGCTTTCCGTTGACATCCATTCATAGCTTAAATAAATAACAAAAGACGGCATAAAAAACTTCAAACGATTCAGAAATATATGCGAATGTGTTTTGTAATGAATGGCATAGAATAGCATCCATTAACATTAGCTCATTATTAACTTTATCCTTTTGTAACACTTTATTTGTACTTTGAATGATAGTTCTGTTATAATTTACTTTGAAATGAGGGATGAATAGGAAATACCTATCATAACTTAGTTCCCATTCATATCCTGGTTTTAGATCATTCACTCAATGGTAGGATATCTTGAATATGAATCTAAAAGTTTGAAATTCAAACTTAGAGATGAAGATCGGATGAATTTTTTCTCGTCCGATCCGATCCGAAAAATTTAGTATTGCGCAATTTAATTAATAGGAGACTGAGAGGTAGTCTGATCATTCATTCATTAAAATAACTGCAGTCAAACAACTAACTTATGATAAAAACAATTAAATCCAATTTTGAGCTCATTTTTGTCAAAAAATACTTTTTGTCACTTTTTGTCATCAATATTACATATATACTCTGGATTTCGGATGAGTTTCGGATGAGACACCTATCCATCTGATCCGATCCGATCCAATCCGACCTTCATCTCTAGTTTGAATCAATTGCTATGAAATGAATCTAAAATTGAAACAAACATTATATGAAAATAATTTTTTTTTACAGAAGACGTGATTTTTTCCATTTTTATTATAACAACAATTCTTTGAATTTATATTAAATGATTTCAACAGGAGATTAGTTTACCGTTTAATTTGTTTCTTAATATTCTGATATATGAATGAATCTTTAAATGAATTTAATTGACTCATTCATTAAAAATGAGAACAAAACAATATATCTGTTTTTGATTTGATTGATTTGTAATTGTCATTATATCATAATAGATGATACATTTAAATTTATATTACTCTACTGTCAAAATTGATAATAAGTTCCAACTTTTAGATATTCATTAAAATTTATCCGATCATAGATTAGAGATGGAGGTATTCATTCTGTTCTTTCAAGCATTTTGTCAAAAGTCTGTTAAAAAAAGTAATAATATATTAGATCATATAAGAGCATCATGGTGATCCAATATTAATATTGGATTTCATCATCCAAACAATATTTCTAAAAGATCATTTTTCTGAATAATTCAGTATTTAATTTAATTTTGTGAAAAACAAGTGAAGAATTGTTGTTTATTAATCACATGACAACGATTGGATACGTCCGCCAATCATTGGTTTGCATTAAACACGTGTTTAAACAAAACAAAACAAATAATCGCTTTTCGTTTAATTTGAGTTAATTTTTGATCTGATTTTTGTGAATATATTTATTAATTGTTTTGATCTATATTTGAATCGATGTCTGGTTTGAAGTATTTATTAATAAAATCTAAAATTTTATATAAATTTGAGAATTAATTGATTTTTATTTGATTTAAAAGGGAAGGCGTTTTGTTTGGTTTGGGAAACCCGTTGCTGGACATCATCTGTACCGTCGATAAAGAGTTTTTAGAGAAGTATGGTTTGGCCCCAAATAATGCCATTTTGGCCGATGAAAGACATACCGATTTGTGCTCTGATATGATTTCTAAATACAAAGTGGAGTACTTAGCGGGCGGTGCCGTTCAAAATACATTGAGAGTCGCACAATGGATGTTAGGACAGCCCAAATGCGCAACTTTTATGGGTGCCATCGGTGACGATGATTTCGGACAAAGAATGTCGAAAAAGGCGGCCGAAGATGGCGTGAATGCTGTTTATATGGTAGACGGGAGTGTGAGCACAGGTACCTGTGCCTGTCTTATTACAGACAATGGGAAGAGTCGGTCATTGTGTGCATATTTGGGGGCCTCACAGAAGTTCGTTGTTAAACACGTTTTGGAAAATTACAATTTGGTAGAAACGGCCAGAATTTTCTATACGTCGGGCTTTCATTTGGTGGTCAGTCCCGAATCCATTCTGAATATCGCAAATCACGTCCACAATAGTGTCGACAAATTGTTTTGTATGAATCTTTCGGCGCCGTATATCAGTCAATGCTTTTCCAAACCATTGCTCGAAGTTTTTCCTTTTGTTGACATCCTTTTCGGTAATGAAACTGAGGCGCAGGCCTTCGCTGATCTCAACCAATGGAAGGTTTGCTCTAATTTTCAAATTTATTTAAGTCTTTCATTAAATAAATAATGTTTTCATTAAAAGACAAAAGACTTGAAAGAAATCGCAAAATTGATCGCAAATAAGGACTGCAAGAGAAAGGAGGGCCGAACTGTTATCATAACTCAGGGAAAAGACAATGTATTGGTTGCCATCACTTCTAACGATGAAATTAAAGAGTTTGAAGTGACTCAACTTGAAGACGACAAACTGGTGGACACTAACGGTGCCGGCGATGCTTTTGTCGGCGGATTCTTCGCTCAATTGGTCAAAAGGCAACCCTTAGAGACATGTATTCTAAGCGGTGTCTATGCGGCCACAGAAGTGATACAATTGTCGGGCTGTGCTTTTCCCAAACAAAACAACTTTAAGCCATAAATTAAAACCGAATTACCGTTTTCCCGGACTTAAAATTGCATGCAAGTTTAAGTGAATTCGATCATTTTGAGCTAATCCAAAAAATAGGT
>JAQIXD010001291.1:0-16106 GCA_034699985.1 Minunthozetes semirufus
TTTTATATGTACACTCTTGGCTATCACGATCACGTACTTAACCCTCCAGTGGTTTGTTATTTATATAATTCAATGACAGATATACTGCCGATAGCCTTCCACACGGCCTCCATTTGGTTGACAATACTTTTGGCCGGACAGAGGTGACACATCTTTATTATTTCATTTTTTCAATAAATAAGAGAACAAAAGGGAAGGAATGGGTGATTCTAAATTTCTATCTTGCTTAATTTTTGATGAACTTCTTAGGACTGTATTATTTCACTTCGTTATTCACTTTGGGGTTAATTATTATTCTGCGCACAATTCATAACAATCTTCAATAATTAAGTTGCTTTAATCAGTGCTGAAAGAAGAGTACCACCGTGGTACTAGCATTCTCAATTATGCCCAATAGGTTCCTGAAAAGAATAAATAAGAGATTCAATTTTGCCGAAAACCAAACTAATTATCAACTTAAAAACTGAACAGAATAAGGTCACTCTTATAATTAAGATTTATCTTGTTGCTTCTATTTCTCCCTTGTTGATAATTTGTAACCTAAACAATTACCTGAGTTGAAACATGGTGAACTGGATTATCAACAAGAAATCACATGAGAGTTGACTAATTGTTATTAAACCTAAGAATTAATTATAATTGACAAAAATAGATGATCTGACACAATTTCACACAATGCGCTGACAATTTGATTGGAAATTCGATCCCAACTTTATTTGAACCGTATTTGATCATGCTGATGCTGATGTTGATGCTGATCCCATGCTGTTCCCCTTGGAATTAACGTCAGACACAAATTAATGAAATTCTAATCGAAAGTGAAAGTCATTAGAGAATAACGGGTTGCCTGACATTAGGCTACCCTTTCCCTGACCAGAGGATCACTGTTCCCATGCTTTCAAATTAATGAGCAAAACATATAAGTTATTAACTCTGGTATTGATTTGTAGTCTAATGTTAAGAAAAGTTTGTAAATAAGAGACAATAAATCCATTACTAGATATCAATTAGTGATTAATGTGAGACTCAAACAGATTTTTAGTGAAGACTTTGCAAAATGTCTTTTTTAAGGGAAAATACTATTAAATTGACTACAATTCAAATGAATTGCTTACAAACAGAACGACTCATCAAAAAAAGTTTAATTAAAGTTGTTTTCCATTTAATTAATAATAAATAATTTGTTTCACTATTTATCTCAAATTCTGTTTAATTTTGCCGAAAGTTTTTTTTTGTTTGAAAAAAATGTCACTAAATGTTTGACAAAATTGAGTGATGCCCAAGGTGTTATACATTTAGAACTTATGTTAACTAAATTCAAGCTTAAAAAGAAAGCAACTGTCTTATTTTTACTTACATTTTATATGACTCCCTCCTATGGCCATCACTGATCTAAAAAAAAGTTATTAGGAGTTAGAATCCCTATTCGTTCGTTAACTGAGCGAACAATTTTGCTCGATTAGCAACAAGATAAACATTACAAAGTTGTTCTGGGATTGTTAATTGAATTTTTAGAGACGAAAATATCTTTTTTATTACAGTTTTTATTTATATTACAAAAAATAGTTCTTAATTACAAACAATTTGAGGACTAATTTGTTTTGCTCTGAAATCCCGTTTTATTTGTGGAATGCAATCAATTTTGTGAGTTTTCGTGAGCTCTAACCCAACAACCGATGGAAACAAACAATTTATTAATGAATATTTGGGATTATATGCCGTTTATATGCCATTCCCTTCTCTGACAGATTTATAGGGTTTTAGTAAACTGAGTGAGGAATCGGTTGAAACTAACATACGATTAGAGAGGCTTTGATTTATTTGAAAATAAATGAAACTTTGGAACAGAATAAGACTCAGGTCTGACATATTGGATGCATTGCACGAGCAATTAATTTTCTCAATCACCAGTTTTGTTTTTTGGCACTACAACCATAATTAATCATGGTAAAATTAGAATTACTTGTGTTATTTTGACTTTTAAGCTTTTATCCGGATTATTTATTCAATATTATTCAATATGGTTCATTTTTCTTTTTATTTGTTTCTATTTATTTGTACAATTGGCTGATCAATTAAAATCTGAAGATCATTAATACTTGAAAATGATCAATCAAACTCTTTTTGTTTTGTCGTTGGCTATCATTAGAGAAAACGTGATGAATAAATTGCTGGAATATTTTAGGAACAATTTCCTGATGAAAGTTTCGGTAATTCATTTATTTGTCTTTTTGTGCGATAACCAGGGTTTTGGATGAGCTCAGTCTGTCAAAGTCGATGAGTTACTATCAAAGAGAAAGTTTTTCCGATTATATGACAGTAATTAATATAAATCTTTTGCTAACAGTTTTTAAGGCAATTGTTTTTCATAACTTTATGTTTGACTTTTCGTTTCAATCGATACTTATTTTCCGTTAAAAGTCTATAAATCAGTGATTTTTCTGACAAATTGTAGAAACAAAAGACCGATAAAAGAGAAGACAAAAAATGTTTGATTCAATAAATTTGAAATCATTTTTAATGTAGGCTTTCCTTTAGTGACTGTTTTCGTCTCTTTCGCTAAATGTTTTGCCAGTGAATTAGACAATTTCTCTTTGCTCTTTAGCAAATAGCACAGGCATGTCCAGGGAGTCATCTTTAGTCGAGTTTTAATACTTGATGGCTAACAATCAATCAAAAAAATTTAATTTTATAATTTCATTAGAGTTTGTTTGAATGCATTATTTTTATCTTGGTGATTAGTTGATAGAGTTGATCTTTTTTAGTGTCCGCCCTCTTGCACATCCCATTAGGGAATTACATGAATTCATTTCATATAAATTCAAAAGTATTGTTAAAATCGGAAAATAAAGTAAAAGAGACTCAAAGTTATGAGTCGTCGAGAAAAATGAGTATAACTTTTCATATGCTCTGAGAAAAAATGAAACTTAAGTTCAAAGATAAGACAATTTTTGTCTCTTTTTCAAAGCCAGTTAAATGTCTTATCAGTTTCGCAGAGGGAAGCCGTTTGTTATTAAATGTTTGAAAACAAGAATAAAAAATAGGCTTAAATCCTAGTTAAACGTCAAATGAATTTTCAACTGTTCAGTGAACAGTGCGTTTGATTATAACCAACTTTTTGAATATATTGAGTAAATTCATCCAAAAATGCGAATCAAATGAATGAACGAATCCATTATGAGATTAGTCGAAGACTATTGATTTGTATGCTCTGACACCTTTGCCAAAGACCTGCCCCTTCTTTCAAGTCTGTCCTTTGGAAAGCCTAATGTAAATGTTATGCCTCAACGAATTCAGCGGATAATTAAAAGAGTTATTCAATTTGACAGTCAGTCCAAACTTAATGCTGTTCCCAACCCTTTTCCCCGAACCATTATATGAGAATAAAATAGAAGCTTTTATTATATTTTCAAACAGAATAATAGAGATTTTACACATAAACCTGGTATTAATATTCATGAATTTTTAAATCATCAAAATTTGTTTTTTTGTTTTGTTTGCGGAATATTTTTAATGAATTAAATTCAATATTAATTCAAAAGTTTTGGTAATAAAAATTGTAATAACTTTTTATTCCGTCAGAACTTTTATTATTAATATTAATAACAATTTTCTGAATTATTAAATAGATTATGAATCATGTTATTCAAGGAATTGACTGTTTTTAACCTTTAAAATTTGATTATTTTCCAGTAAATTGAACCATGAAAATTTTAAAATTTGAATTGACCTATCACTTTAGTCAGAGAATGAAAGGTTAATTCTTTGTTAAAAGTCATTTTTTATTTGATCTATCTCAATTCAACTCTTTTAAATCATTTATGACACTTCCAAACACTCCACTGGAAAAGAGATTAGTTTTTTTTCTTTCATTTTATTTTTGAATTCAAAACAATTTATTTATTTTTCATTTTTGTGTCATTTGTGTGGAAAACCATTGAATGGAAAGGAATGACTACTTTTGACAAATAAACTACAATTCAATGAAATATAAAGAAAATAATAATAAAAAGGTTTTCACTCTTTATTTGTATAGCCTTTTGAAAGCTTTCGGTCAACAAAACACTTGTATTGCGGGGGACGGGGGGACGGCCTGTGTTTGACATTTGATTAATAAAGAGGGAATTTTATTTTCAGATACATCTATATATGTCATCCGACATCAGCCAAGAGCTGGTGTTCACGACCCAGGGTTCAGCGCACGACAATCACTCTGTTTGCCATAGCATTCATCACACAACTGACCCGTTTTTTCGACTCCAAGTTCCTGAGCGTTGAGTTCGAGTGGAGCGGACAGAAACAGGAGGGCTGCCGGCGAGTGATCGCCGATTGGGTACAGAATATAATTCAGACGAATATTTATTTTCCAATTTATTATGGCTTTCGAATATTGTTCGTAAACATCGGGCCCTGTCTGGCACTGGTTGTGCTAAACCTACTACTGTTCAGAGCATTAAAGGTATGCGGAGTTTATGGTTGGCGGAGCGCCTTATGAATCATATAAACACTCGTAAATCAGAAGTTAATTATAGACCCCTTTACTGACAGCTCTCGTTCCGAGTCTTAAATAGACTTCAAATCTGAGAACAATTTTATTAACACTTTTTTCTCTATTCTGTTCAACACTTTCTCTCTGTTATGGCTTTCCTTATAAAATGAGTCATAAAAGAGTGATATTCTCTTCAAACATAACTTTTCAGATCATTTAGTTTTTCGGAACATTTTTCAAAACTAATGTTTATTTTTCTAAACTATTCTCTGATTTATAAATGTTTTCACTTATTTTCTGAATATTCTGTTTGATTGACAGAAAGCGCAGAAGAAGCGCCAGATTCTGCTCAAAGACAACAAGAATAAGGAATCAAAGAAGTTAAGGGACTCAAACTCAACCACATATATGCTGATCGTTGTGGTCACTGTTTTCCTTATGGTTGAGATACCGATGGCTGTGACCACTTTGATCCACATATTGGCCAATATGTCAATCATACCGTTCGCTAACGAGAGCTATAGATATCTTCAGTTAACGATAATTATCTCAAATTTCATAATTATGTTGAGTTTTCCCCTGAATTTTGCCATTTATTGCGGAATGTCTCACAAATTTCGGATTACTTTCAATCAATTATTTATAAAACGATTTACAAATAATAGGCTGACCTCTGAGTCCAATCACTTTACACACGTATCGATGTCCACAACGCTATAGATTTAATACTTAATAATATTTTTGTCATTTGTTTTGTTAAAAACTTTAACATTTTGTTTAATAATTGAATTCAATGTTATATTAAAATATAATAATTATTTTATTTGTGTTTTATTTCAAATGAATTTTAAAATATGAAAAGTCTTTAGAATCGGTCGAAATATGAGATAAGACTTTATAAGTTATGTTCTTTTAAGGGATTTGACATTACTTGAAGAGACTCGGAGGTCATGCTCGACATATTAGATCCAAACGGTTCTGAAATTATTCAAAATTTATATTTAGTTTTAAATTAAAAATTTTGGTAAAAACTCATTACTTTCGTATCGTCTTCGATGACAAACCATAAAATAAATGCCAACAGCAATGAAAACCAGAGCCACGAGAACTATGACAACAATACTGATGATTCTGGTCGAACCACTGTTACCACTAGTAATGGTTTCATTCTTGCAGTCGATCAAAGTCTTCAATCCTTTCAAACAGTTCTCAGTGACTTGTTTCGGATCAAATAGTTTTTTAATAGCACAGTATTTGATAGACTTTTCGACACTGAATATGTACGAAATGAAAGCGCTTGTATTGAAAGACTTGTGTTGAAAGGCAGTCACAACTATACTCCCAATCAGTTCATGGTCTCTATCGAACTCAAGATTGGTTTTGTTCAATGGATCAAAATTACGAATTATTTCGAAGTTCTCATCAATTAATTTTCCCATAACTGTTCGAATGGGGAATGGGTTTGTGCTCTTAATTCTGTCAGAAAATAAGACATATGTTTCAAAACGAGAGGAAATACTCATTGGGAACGAATATCTCATATTCTTCGGACGTATAATTTCCGAACGATTTGCAGTTTTGAGGCTTTTATTTCCAAATATACCCCAATCGACAAATGGCTCGTCTTTTCTGACCAATCCTGTTATGTATGATTTGAGCCGTTCTGACCAAAGGGTGAATCCTATTCTGTATTCGCTTCCAAACCATTCACTTTCTCCGCCCTTTTCTTCTATTCTGAGCTCAAAGTCGAGTGTCTCTAAGTTGTTGTAGACAACAATCTGCCAATACTTGTGTCCGATGATAAGCAAATAGATGACACCTGTGCCCATCGCGTGATCGTACTGGTAGTCAACGGTGTAATTGTTATCTTTGAAAGACTGGCAAAAGTCTGTATCAGTTGTGCCGATTGTCATCACTATAACTGTCGCTGCGATAATCAGAATTTTAATTTGCATTTCAATTGTCTTTAATATTCTGTCTTCGATTTTGTGGTAAAATGCAGACAATATCTAAAATTTAAGCCTTTATTTGATGTGAAAGAAGTCTTTCTAATTCTGTTCTCAATTATTTTGACTAAAAATTCAATTTTATGCCAAAGGTTTGCCTTAAAATTGATTTTTGTGTTTAAATCTCGAGATAAAATCGGTTTAAGTTTAAACAAATGAATTGATTATTTCAATAGCAAAATGTGTTGAATGAGAATTTAGTTAAAACTCAAAATTACAAATAATAGGCTGACCACTGAGTCTAATCACTTTACAGACAACACTTTAGATTTAATAATTAATATTATATTCGTTTTGTTAAAAAGTCTAACATTTTATTGAAAATTTCTATTAATTGAATTCAATGTTATATTAAAATATAATAATTATTTTATTTGACTTTTATTTCAAATGAATTTTAAAATATGAAAATTCTTTAGAATCGCTCAAAATATGAGATAAGACTTTTTATAAGTTATGGCCTTTTATCCAACTAAGAGGTCTCAGAGGTTTTGCTTTCGATATTAGATCCAAACGGTTCTGAAATTATTCAAAAATTATAATTAGTTTTAAATTAATTAAAAATTTTGGTAAAAACTCATTACTTTCGTATCGTCTTCGATGCCAAACCATAAAATAAATGCCAACAGCAATGAAAACCAGAGCCAAGAGTATTATGAGGACTATAATGATGATTCTGATACCAGTGGCTTCACTCTTGCAGTCAATCAAAGTCTTCAATTCATTTGTCATACATTTGTCAGACATCACCTCCACATCAAATAGTTTCGCATCAAAAACACAGTATTTGATTGACATTTCAACACCAAATAACAAGTAGACGAGAATGGTCTCAGTTGTGTCCACAAATACATTTCCTATTAGTTCGTGGTCTCTATCGAACTCAATATTGGATGCGTTCAATGGATAATCCTCTGATATGAAGGTACCATTTTTATAGAAACGGCCAGTAAGTAATTTATTGGGCAATGGGTTTGTGCTCTTTACTCTCGGACAACATACAACATCTTCCTGATAAGAAGAGCAGATATCCGTTGGAAACGAAGAGTTTAGTTCCGTCGTTAAGTTCAGACTCTGATATATAAGTTCTGAACGATTTGCAGTTTTAAGGCTTTTCTCTTCAAATATACCCCAATCGACAAATGGACCCTCTTTTCTGACTAATCCTGTTATATATGATTTGAGCTCTTCTGCCCAAAAGATGAATCCTGTCCTGTATTCGCTTCCAAACCATTCACTTTCTCCACCCTTTTCTTCTATTTTGAGCTCAAAGTCGAGTGTCTCTAAGTTGTTGTAGACAACAATCTGCCAATACTTGTGTCCGATGATAAGCAAATGGATGAAACCTGTGCTGATTACGTGTTCGTAGTCGTAGTCAATGGTGTAATCGTTATCTTTGAAAGACTGACAAAAGTCTGCATCAGTTGTACCGATTGTCATAACTGTCGCTGCGATAATCAGAATTTTAATTTGCATTTCAATTGTCTTTAATATTCTGTCTTCGATTTTGTGATAAAATGCAGACAATGTTTGAAAGTCAGATCAAGAATTTATTTCAATGGAATTCCTATTTATTCTAAGCTTTAAATTTCTTTTTCAAAACTTAATTTTAATTATTGTATTGAAATGACTGCGAATTCACGCGATTTGATAATTGTTTAACATTTTAGCGAATCTTTAAATTATTTGATCCAAAGAATTCTGAGACAATTGCAAGAAAATGGTTTTTATTTTTTTGATGCAATTGAAGACAATATATAAAAGATTACAAATATATCGAAGACTTAATAGACTCGAAAGAATAAAATTGAATGGCATCCGACGGAAGCACAGATTGCCGCCAATTCATACGTTTTGGGACTGGATTTGGGATATCATGTGTTTTCCCTTTAATTTCGTTTCGGAAATCATTTATGACTTTTACGAGAGAGTTATCACTTCCATCGGTGGCAGAGGCAGCAAAAAACCACGTAAAGGACATATGAGAAGAAGTTTCAAGAACTTTACCGAAGAGAACAAACTGTTTCGGAAGATAATGTACTTCTTATTCGGACTTATCATCACTTTCTTACTGTTTCTATTCCTCTACTCTCAACACTTCTTAAACAATTACGCCTTAATCGGCACAACCATCGCATTCACAATACTGTTCGCATTGATAGCGCCGTTCAACGATTCGGTTCTCTGTCTAACACTGATAGGACTGCCCTCAATGTTCTCGAGTAAAGTCCGCTATATTTTGATCGCATATATCATGTATACCCTCTATTTCCAAGTCTTCCCCAACATTTGGAACAATAGTATGGAAGGCATTGAATCGTTTGGTTGTAGTGTTTGGCAAACTGGAAAGGGAGGCAAAAAGTTGGCCGGACTTTTGGTGGAAGACATCAAACGATTTGTTAGGAGTTTACAGCAAAAGATGAGAGATATCATCAAAAATATGAAGGATTATCTCAAAGCGTTTGATTTGAATATCAAAATACCGACAATGAATGTGAAGGCCCTCTGCAATGAGCCAACAGATAAAGACACCTATGATTGCGAAGACAAACTGACCATGTTTTCTGTCAGTCAAAACAGAGTGTTTATCCCTGGAGTATGTGATTTGCTTTGGACAGGGTTTGCAGATTTTTGTGAGAATACGAAGGAAGGACTGAAAGGACTGTATTCTGAAGCCCGAAAAGAATTGGTCGAATTTATTGAAAAACTTGAGCGCGAACTCTATTTTGATGTCGATCTGAACCATGACTTTGACTATCACTATAACTCATCCAAGAGTTTCTCTAAAGCCTTCAAACAAGTCGGCGACGAGTTTATGGAAAGGCATTATCTCTTGGCTTATATACCATATGTGCTGAATGTGCGGACATTTCTTATGCTTATATTCACGCTTTGGATAATTGTTATGTAATTAATAAACGATTAAACAATTTATTCATTAAATAGTTTTCCTCTCAAAACAGTTCAATCATATATCGGTACAGATATCTGAGGTCTGACCCCTTCGACAACTCATATATTAATGAAGAGATATTAAAGATTGATCAAAAGCGGGCGGAGGCGGGGAAACAGACTGTCATTCCGTTAGACCTGAACGAGAAGAAGCACTTCATATACCCGTTCGACCCAATTATGACTCCAATAGAGTACAATCGATTCGTATTTGGTATTTCTCTTTTCGCAATAACTTTGGGCCAAATATTCGTCTACTTTGCTCTCGACGTCGTTATCTATAGTCTGGCCGTTTGGTACAACCAATTCATTGAAGTATTGTCCGACATCTTTGCTCCGGCATCCATCAGAATTAACGCTTCGGGTGACTCATTCCTGGCCTCAAAACTTAATCAATTGAATGATGCCTTCGATGTTAAGAAGTTAATTGTCAAAAGACTACAGGAATGCAAATCTATTCCGTTGGCGCCCGACAGAGATCTCTACAAACAAATACTTTACCTTCTGGTAGTGGTTCTGTTAACAATCTTCACGAGTGCCTATGGTCTGAGATTAAGGCATTATTTCGCCGGTCTTTTCTATCCGCATCGGATTCCTGTCCGCGCTGTTTGGCTGTACAACGCTATTCTGTGCCGAAGAGGAAATATATTCCAATTCTTCAGAAAACAAATGCGTGCAAAAGTCTTCGGAACGACAAAAGAAAATGTTTCGTTTATAGACAGGCTGTGCGCTCAGTGGACTATCATTAGGGTTGTGTTCACTCTATTAGGTCTTTATGGGAAACACAAGTATTGTCAGGTCTGCGGAATGAAAGTATTGATTGACGGCACCGACCAATCTGTTCATTGCGCTCACAGTTGTGGCGCCATTTATTGTTTCGACTGTTTGGGGGACAGGAATAACATTTGTTCCGTTTGTATGAATCCAATCGATTACTCAAATTTGGGTGACATTAGCGAAGAACTGGATTCAAGTGATGAAGACATCGCTTATGAGCTCCAAAATGAAGACTTTTTGTATCAATACTCGAAACAGACTGAAAGTGATGAAAGGCCTTCAGAACAGGCCTACGAATCAGATCCGAGCGCTTATCTCAGGAAAGACTTGGTTTCATTGGCCTACAGATACGATAGTGTGGATCGGGTGCCAACTGTTGTCTATTTGGTTAATGACGAGGATTATGATGGAGAGGACGAGTCCGAAGACAAAGAAGACTATCAAAAGAATTTGTTTGATTTGGAACAGGAATTGGGAATACCTGCGGAACAGATCATTGAAATGAAAGAAAATGCAAAACTATTAGTCAACGAAGACATGAATGGCTTTCCCGACAGAGTTAGAGAACAAAAGTATTGGCAAATAAAGAAAGAGGACGACCAGAGACTTGTGAGGAATGCCCTAATGATGGTCAACAAAGACAGAAAGAAATACATAAAGAAGTCGAGAACTAAACTAAACTAATGTTTGATTTTAACTCAATTTTAATGAAATATATTTTAAATCGATTTTAAAGTTATAAATGATTTCTAAATATTTATTGATTTCATTGAGAATTGAATTACATTTTCGTATAAAAAAAGTATAAAATAAAAGTAAAACAAATATTAATTCAATTCTTTAAATGTCTTTAAATCAAAGACTTTTAATCTATTTCTATCGAAGACTTCAATTGTTTTGAGTTTCGGTCGCTTTTCTATCAATTCATAGATATATGAAAAATAGGGATAATTCCAGACATTAATCATTGATATAATCACTGTTCGGATGTGTTTTAACTTTGATATCGAAGTAATGGTCTCTTCGGTTAAGTTCACTGAAGTTATGGATAAGTAATGAAGTTTTGGCCAATTTTTGTGAATGTTATCGAAGAACCGCTCATGAAATACATGATTTGGAAATTTCAATTCCAAGTGGACTAAGTTTGGACACCTTTTTAGTCGATTTAAAATATAAATCTGATTCTCTTTAATTGTTTTATTGAATGAAAGGGTTATCCGTTTTAATTGATTCCAGTTTTTGATGGATTCGAACAACAATTTAAGTGAAAATAAAGTCATTAAAGACTCTAATCTCAAATCAAAGGATTTAATTGATTTGCAATTCAGTGAAATGAGTTTTATTCCGTTCAATATCTTAATAACTGTCGTTTTATTCTGTTCTACTAAAGGGTTGTCACCTATGGGGCCAACAAACCCCTGAACGTTGAGAAGGGAGGGTCGAAAATCGACTTTCAGTGCCTCCATATTAACCAAATTCTTGAGATTATCGAAAATAAACTCAATTTTCTCTAAACTTAAATTCAAATCCAATTTTAAGTCAATATATCGAAGAGTTTTTGAGTTATTATTAACCAAACACTTGATTAGTCTTTCGTTTGAATCACTTTTCAAATACATTGTCCGCAAACGGCGTAACTGTTGGCCACTATTCTCGAAGACATCCGGAATCTCAAGAGTAGAGCCTAAGAATCGTATGTCAATGTGTGAGAGTTGAGGACAGTTTAGTATTAGTCGGAGGAAATCCTCGTCTCTATTCGTTGGATCAAATTCAGCGGTTTTGGTGTAGTTCTGAAGTCTTTTCAATTGTGAGCCAAACTTAGTAACGAACTTCTTCTTGGCCTCAATCAGTCGCCTTTGAATTCCGGCCGGAACTAAGTCTTGAGGAATCAACAGATACCTCAAAACAATCTCTTCTAATGAATTGCAATATTCAGTGATCAGGTTTAGTATCTCG
The DNA here is from genome assembly GCA_034699985.1 of Minunthozetes semirufus. Taxonomy (NCBI): domain Eukaryota; kingdom Metazoa; phylum Arthropoda; class Arachnida; order Sarcoptiformes; family Punctoribatidae; genus Minunthozetes; species Minunthozetes semirufus. The sequence goes on from JAQIXD010001291.1 coordinate 12,181, forward strand.
ACTTCCATTTGGCTATTGATTAGTCCACTGATATGAATGCGTCTAATATTGTGGCACTTCTTCAGCGTTGCCTCAAATGTCTTCATTTCGAAAGTGGTCTTCAGTTCATTAGGTTTCCCGAAAATCGTCAATTGGAGGTGTCTTTCCTGAGATCGCAAATCTCTGTATCTATAATCAAAGACCTCGATTAGTATATTGTAATTGATCGGAATAACCAAGAACATTGTAAACTGGAGGAAAGTGGACAGTTGTAAACATTTCCATTGACTTAATGTTAATATTTCAAAATTTTGGCGCCAATTCAAGTATTTTCAATCTGAGGAGGGTTAGGGCTAAACCCACTCTTGGTTATCCCAGTTTTATATAATTGTTTACTTACTTAAATGAACGGTCAGTAAAATAAGCGAAAAGAGTGGTTTGTTTTGAATAAATTGTTCGCTGAAACTGTTTGGACACACTTTCAAAGCGAAACCTTTTTCCAAACGAGAGATAACCCAAAATCTCTTCACACAAATCGTCACAAAACCTATCACTAAACGAGTCTTTTTCCATGTCTTCAGTTGTCTTCAAATCATTACAAATAATTACAATTAATTTAAGTCTAAATTCATATCAAATGAATGTTTGTTTGCATTAAATCAATGAAATAAAAAAGTAAACAAAAACATTGTTTTATACACAGAAAGCATTTGAATGGAAAAATTCGTACTTCAGTTGAAGATCAGGGGATTTATAGTAATTATTTATTGCAATACAGTTTGAGTGTCACTGAACTTTGAATTGAAGTTTATAATTGTGTTTGAATTTTTCAATGATATTTGACTTGGTTAATTCTTTATTGAATTTTCTTAAAATCAGCGGTTGAATTTAAAATTATTCAAATATTATATCTTTTGACTATCAATTTCGAAATACAACTACCAATATAACAAAGATACTAGGCTAAATTGTTGACGACACAATTAATCATTTATAACACCCATTAACATCTTTGTAAAATTGAGCTTTATCCTTCTTGATGCTTATTTGTTAAACTTGGTTAGTGTGAGGTCAAGAATTGATTTAAATATTGATTTAATAAATTTTATTTCTATTTATAATTCAATTAACATTAAGTAACAGAAATAGACGTACAATATATTTATTGGTTTAATCAATAAATTCAATAAATGTATGAATGGGTGAATTTTTAACATTTAATTTATATATTTTTCATGAATTTTAATGCCTATAATTCGGTTTTTTAATAATAAAGTTGAGATTGAGTTACGCTTTATTTAATGAATTAATAAACTATAGGTTAAACAAAAGGGACAAATATTTACAGAGTGGTTAAAACCAGGAACCATTAAGCTCTTAGTGTTGAGGATGCGATCAAAAGCATCAATTCTTCAGGGAATTCACGTATTCTGTGCCTTAACCCAGTAGTTAAACATTGGTCTGTCATACACTATGATTGGATTTGGTTAGAATCCCTTTTTTATTGAGATGACCTTGTTACTATTTATTTTCCGAATTTAGCCATTCATAAATTGGTAGCGGTAGTGGCCACTGATTTAGTGCCTACTTGGTCCCGGATCTTTTTGATGAATAACTGGCTAAAAGTTTCCCTGAATTGTCGACTCATCCCGCAATAGATGGCGAAATTGAGAGGAAAGCTCAGCATAATTATGAAGTTCGCGATCAAAACCGTGAGCTTAAGATATTTGTAATACTCTTCTGGGAATTGAATGATATCAGTGTTGGCCAACACGTGGATGAGTGTCGCCACAGCCATAGGTATCTCAACCATCAGGAATACTGTGACCACAACTATCAACATATAAGTCGTCGAATTTGATTCCCGAACAGACTTCGACTCAGAGTTTCGTTTGTCTTTGAAGAGCTTTTTCCGCTTTCGCTGTGCTTTCTGTTGAAATTGAACATGCTCATTTTTAAGTCATATTATTTTTAGTAATTTTAGTCAATTTTTACCTTAAGTGCAATGAATAGGAGCACATTTAGAACTACCAGTGCCAGACAGGGACCGATATTAACGAACAGAATCCGAAAGCCATAATAGAGGGGGTAATAAATGTTCTGGAGATCGAAAGTCCAATTCGCCATCTTTTGTCCGCAACCCATGTGTTGACTGCCCTTCCATTCGAACTGAATTGACTCGTAGTAAGAGTCGACAAAACGGCTCAGTTGTGTCGAAAACGCCAATAAGAATATGATGATAACTGCTCGCGTAACCCGGGGTAATGTGCACCAGGTCTTGGCCAGGACTGGGTGACAGATGTAAATGTACCTGATATGCAAAAACACAGATGATTTGAATGAGTGTTTCGCCGAAGAAAAGAGTTTTAAATTTCAATTTTGTTTTCAGATTTATATTTCGTTTGTTTTATAAAAGAGATATCTTTTCGTGGATTTTGAGAGAAAAATACGAAAAACATATTTTGAATATAAAACTCATATTTCAAATGTCGGCTGACTTTTGATATTTGAAAACCAAGATTACGATTTGGAATCAAATGAATGTTTTATTTCCTCGATTCTACTCTAACCGAAGGATGTGATAGTTCAGGTGCTTTCACAGCACACTTATCGTATAATCATTTTGTCTAGGTAGGCGGTAGATGTGCGATGATAAATTGAGTCTTGGTGATTTATCGGTTTGACATTTCCAACTGTTTTGCTCAAACTTGGAGAGGGGTGACACTTTTGCTACCCCCCTTCCCAGACCCCCTGCTATTCAACTGATCTTAATATTTATCAATTGATTGAATTCATTTGAAAACATAAATAAATGAATGAATACTTGAGTTTATTATTTGAAATTCTTATGAATTTTTTCCTTTTATTCAAAATTCTTCACAAAATTTAAAATTTTTCTTCTTTTGATGTCTGAGAATAAAAGAGGTCTTAAATCTTATATCATGTCTTAGTTCTGGTATTTTAAGCAAACAATTTTTGAAGAGAAGAATATGAGAGAAGAATAGGAATAAAAAAAAACTCAGAATTTAATAAAAGTTTTATTATAAAAGTCTTTAAGAAAAAGACGTCTGAATTCTTCGAGACTTTGATTACAGTCTTTACATAACTATTGTCTGAAATCAAATAAAGAGTTAACTCGAATAATATTAGACTTCAAATAATCTGAAACAAAATTATATGAGAATTCAATTTACTTTTGAATAACTCTTTAAGTGGTATATAATTTGAATGACTTTCGACTCAAAACAAAATAAATAAAATACAAAACTTTTGAAATGAAAGTGAATTTCTTGAAAAAAAAATCTTGAGAATTGAAAACTTTTAGAAAAGTTCCTTTCATCAAATATTCATTTGCCTTTACTTCCAAAATCAATTTACTGGGTACAGTAATAATGGAAAATTCTCAAATTCTAGAGAAAAGACATTATAAATATTTTATGGTGGTCTAGACTTTTCTAAAAAAATAGTCTAGGTTATTTGATCGATATTTTTAAAGTTAGGACATAAACACGATTTCAAATAAAAAATGGAATGGTTTGAACTGAAGATCATACAGTTTATTAATTTCATAATGATCTATGAAAATATATCAAGGTTTATTAAAATTTTACCAAGATATTTACTCAAAACTTTTCTCTATAGAATTCGATAATTTAAAAAAATAAAATCAGAGACCAAATAATATTTGTTTGATGTCTCAATTTATTTAACGCCCATAATTGAGCAAGATGTTCATCATTAATTGAGCCCTACCTCTGTCCTGCGAGAAGTATTGTCAGCCAAATGGATGCCGTGTGAAAAAACATGGGAATCACTTCTGTCATAGAGGAGTAGGCATAACACGCGATCGGCGGATGAAGTATTTGCTTGTGATAGCCAAGAGTGTACATATAAAAGTACCAGGGACTGGGAAACACCAGGGTCAGCATATCTGCCACAGCCATCGA
>JAQIXD010001292.1:0-16093 GCA_034699985.1 Minunthozetes semirufus
AATTGAAACTAAAATATGTGATCCTGGTGACTTACAATGCAAATTATCTAATTTTACTATTGATATATGAGTTTGGTTACCATCTCATTCTATATAAACATTTCAAACAATACTTATATCAGGTTTAATAGACTTATTACTGGATGAGTCATTGAAATTAGAATATTATTGTATTTAATAGAATTAAATTAAACAGAATTATCACACAATTCTCTACTTAACATATAAACTAGTCAAATACGACTGCTAACTAATCAATTAATTTAGCTGGATTCATTTAATTCCATTTAGAAAAATCAGCAGGCTCATATTTACAGGTAAAAATTATTTTGGTCAATTTATTAAAATCAAGAAAAAATTATTCCAAATAGAAATAAAAATATTAACTTATTTATTAACTTAAATATTAATATTTATTTATGAAAAATCGAAGAAATCCATAATTTTCTGTACTCCTGTCTTTTTTCCAGTTTGTTCCACACCAGAGATATTCAGATCTCCGCCAGCATTACATCCTTTTGCAATCGAAAACTTATTACCAAGGTGGATATGGTTCAAGTTTGTGGAGCCGCTTTTTACCCGATTGGTATCCTTAAGAGTCTTCAAATCCTTTCTGTCAATAATATCGTATTTTGTGATTCTTCTGTTAAGGTTTCTTGGTATGCTTTGATTTGAGCAAGATGGTAGATATATTGGATTATTAAGTGGTAAAACTACAGGTGCAACACCTGTTTCGTTGATAGAATTTTCAGGATCAATTGATAGTCCTTGATTAACTACTCCACTTGAGCTAGGTAATTCATTATTTTTGGTCAAATAATGTTCATTCTGATTTTTTCTGGAGAAAAATTTTAAAGATTTTGTGATTAAATTACTTTTTGCTGGCTCAGGTTCACTTGAAACACTAAAGTTTTGTGTTCTATAAGTTCGATTTGTGAGCGAGGTAACTATGGAAATACATTCATCAACTGATGAGCAACGAACTTTTGTTGGACGGGGTATTAATTCTACTTCGATAACATCTATTACGTCTTCATCGTGGTTATCTTTTTCAGCATTTATATTAACTTGTACGTTTTCTGGCATTTGTTTTTTGGAATTTTCAACTTTCTTATCCATCTTTGATAATTTTTCCAAAATCTCAGCTAGTTGATCTTTCTCAATTTCTGATTCCCTGGTTGATACATAGTTGAATAATCCCCAAGCATATATTTCACCATTGATACTTTTACCTACAGTTAAATTTTCCAAGATTGAGATTTCTTCAAATTTTATTTCGAATTCTTCTGGCGTTCTAAAGATCTTTGGATTTATTTCGACCTTATCATTCTCATCTTTTTTGAATTTATAGTAGCTTATTTGTCCATGAACATTAGAGCCCATCCCCAAGAGTGTTTGATCTTTTTTTAGCACTAGAGTCGTATTTTCAAAAGTTGAGATTGATTCGACATTGCTCATGATTTTTTCAGGCACATAAATAGGACCCTCGGCAAACTGACCCAATTGACCATATCTATTATCACCCCATCCCCATAAATTGCCATTGTGGAATAAAACCAGATTATGACTTGCTCCACAATTTATTGCTTTAATCTCGCCCTCCTCATGAATAATAATATTTTTCGGTTTTCTACACTTCATAGCACATGCACAGGGTATACAACAACAGAAAATTGAACAACAAAGGCAACAAATGCACAGACATTTGCAACATTCGCCCCATCCAATGGGTTGGTACTCTTGGAAATCGCAATCTTTCACTTTAATCTTGAAAGAACTTTCACTCTGGCTTTTTTTACCATTTCCAATTTGACCAAACATATTACAACCCCAAACAATAAGGTTTCCATTGCAGGTGACAGCCATCGAGTGATTTGATCCAACAGATATCAAACGGAATTTCTTGTATGGTTCAATATTTCTTGCCAGAGTCTCCCACATCGAGGATAACTTCCAGGTTTTCAAGATAAATGTTATTGAGAATCTGTAAAATAATTCAGCCACGCGGATTTGAAGTTTTTGCCATCGGTTCGACCATAGTTTAATACGTTCAGGGTGAGTAAATTGTAGTTCAAGGTCTTGTTTTATCTAATATATATATCATATAAATTACGTATAGAAAATCAAGCATAATTTACCTGATCATAATTGTTTCTTCCCCATCCATAGATATAACCTGTGCTGGTTAGCGCCAAAATATGATAATTTTTATTATCTTGATTATCGAATGAAAAATCTTTCACACCCTTCTTACAGAGTGGTTTTATTATTTGCTTCTCACCGTTGACTAGATAATAAACATTATCCTCAAAATCAACTATTAATGCTTGGTTGAAATAAAATACGTGAGCAATTTTAATAGTATCAATAAAACTTTTGTCATATTGTCTGAAAATTTCACAATTAAGTAGACTCATCTTGACAACAAAAATGAAATCAATGCGAATAATTTAAAGACAGAGCAATAAAAATATTAATCAAATCTTTTCTTTTTATATTGAGATGATATCAATCAGTATTATAAAGAATATCCACCTAAGTTTAATTATTGTGATATTAATTTTCGTTCAGACCACACATGGAGTGGGTTTTTTATCTGGTCGGAATTATTTGTTTCAAATAGTTTTTGATTATTTATTATGGCATTTCTTACTTATTGTGAAACAAACATATTTATTTAAGAAGATAAAAGAAATTTTTCAATTCGAATTACTATTTAGTTATAATAAAAAGAAATCTTCAAAGAATTTGTTATTTCAAATTCGTGAATTATCATGAAAATGTTTTTAAAATGGATAAATTCTCCTTTGAATTAAGATAAAAATACTATTTTTAATAATTTCTGAAAAAGTTTTGGTCGAAGTTTAAAATAATTTGTAATTGATGGCATTTTTTGTTTTACCCACCTTGGTTGTGTTGGCTTTGATACTCTATCAATTCATACTTCTATCTATCAATTCTAAGTCATTTTATTGCATTTACCTTAAATAATTGAAGAATAAAGGTGCCGTAAATTATAATCTTGTTTATCAATAGCCCAGGTTTTCTGGTTCCAGACTTAATCTTATAATTCAATGATAATTTAACTTTATTAAATAATTTAGTACTAAGTTGATATAAACTTTTTCCATTCAAAGATATTTCGGTAATTAGCAAATTAATGGATTAAGATAAAACACTTTTATCAAATAGTTTCATTCTTTACTAATCCTATATGAGTGAACAAATAAAATGTTCAAGACAAGAGGCGCCAGTTAATCATTAATTTTTATCTTACCACTTTCATATAAAAAATTAGAATTTTTATTAACTTTTTAATTCGCAAAATAAATTGCAATGGACAAAGGTAAATATTTGTTAGTGAATAAAATTTAAACAATTTATCCAAGGTCAAAATAAAAACAAGGTCAATTCGAACAAATTTGAATTGATACCAGGCGCAACAGTTACTGGTACTGTTGAAGTTGATAAGGTTTACCAGACTGGAAAGAAGGTGATTGGCATTAATGCTGGCTCATTGGCCAATGATTCAAATGTACCTGCACAAAATGAGTTCTCAATTGGTAGCAATATAAAAGCGGCAAATATCTCGATTAAAAATGTAAGACAAACCGGGGAGGAGTATATCTGCGAAGATCGCAGGAAATAATTTGTATTTAAAAATAAACATTTATTGAATGAAATAAAATTGTTTTGATTAAGAATGAAAATTAATTTGAATTAAATATGATCATTTATGAATTTAAATTACTGATTTAAATTCAAAAGTAAATAAAATTCCAACTTGAGCAAATTGGGAGTTAGTTTACTTCCGCGAAACCTTAAACCAAACATTTGAATTAATTTTAAAATTTAATCTATCAATATGGGAATTTTTCATAAATCTTGATTCATTTCTGATCATCTTTGCAAATGTTTAAAACTAATAGTTTCTTGGTTCTAATAATTATTCACCTAATCAATAATGACGTATACGCCTGGATAAATGGTAATGTGACTAAAATGATCTTGAAAAACTTTAAATTCTTTTTAATCAATTTGATCATTATGCAATTTATAATTGTCTTTTTTAAATTAAAAAGATGAGAGTCTTTCAGATTATGATCTAGCTCAATTTGATAGATCATCTGATTATGGAGAAGAAACCTGGTTCGATCAAACAGATGATGAGCAAGGTGATTATGATATGCAAGGAACTCACGACACTGTTGGCCCATTTTATAAGCTAGCACAACAACATGACATTTTATACTATGGGGCACGAAAAATGGGGGGCAAAAGGAGAGGAATGGGCCGTCGAAGGGGTGGTCGTAGAGCAGGCCGTATGGGAGGTCGAAGAAGAGGTCGAATGGGAGGACGTATGGGAGGCCGAATGGGAGGGCGAAGAGGAGGTGGAATGAGAGGTCGAATGGGAGGTCGTAGAGGAGGCCGGAAAGGAGGTCGAAAAGGAGGTGGTCGTAAAGGAAAAGCAGGTAAAGGAGGAGCTGGAAAAGGTGGCCCAAAAATTTCACAAAAAGGTATTTATAATTTAATTATTTTTGAAATAATTTGTTCAACATTGAAGACATACTTCAATATTTCGAACGAAATTTATTCATGATAATTTTTCTAATTATGTAATGCAGAGATGCAAAACATGCCCATCATTAAATCTTGTGGTGGCTATGAATGCGGTAGCGATGATGGAGATGATGATGGAAGTGACGAAAACTCCGATACTAGTGGTGACACTGGTGGTGGTGATGGCGAAGCCAAAGAGGAATAATTTTTATTAACAAGAAATATAAATAAACAGTGATCACCATGCTAATTATTTTAATTTCATTTGAATATTAACAATTTTGAACATGGTTATTGTCAGGACTATGAAAAACTGCTTAATTTTCTAGATTTATACGAACTTCATTTTATTCGGATCTATTTAAGCAAGATCAAATTATTATTAACAGTTTAATCAAAGCATATCCATATGTTGTTTTAAACATTGATGTTTAATTATTTTTGTTTATTTTCGTAAATGTTCAAATATAATTGTATCTTGGTATTAACTATTAATTTCAACTATCATATTTGCGCATGGACAAATGGTGAATTAAAATTTTTGCTAAATAGAGAGACGATTCTTCAAAAATGAGCTTGCTTAAATTCAAAATAATTAAATTTTATTTAACATATTTATACATGTATCTTGATCAATTTCTAATCGGGTTTTGCTAAAATTTGAAAGATGAAAGTCTCTCTGACCATGACCCGGCACATTTTGAAGGACCATCTATTTATAGAGGAATTTTGTCAGGAGAAACACAGGATGAGCAACAAAGTTATGATTATATGGAAGAAAGTGATGACCCTATTGGACCCTTCTATCAACTAGCACAACAACACCACATTTTACATTATGGGGGTCGAAAAACGGAGGGCAAAAGAAGCAGAAAAGTAGGTCTTAAAGGAATGGGTAGTAGGAGAAGACCGAGAGGAGGCCGAAGACAAGGACTAATAAGAAGAGGTGGCCGTAGAGGTAGTAGTGATTTTAAAGAAGGAGAAAGTCTTTCAGGAACAGATGGCTATCGAAGAGGTGGAACAGAACCCATAACATTGAGTGATGTATTAGAGGACATCCTATTGCCTCAACTTTTTAACGGGACCTGGATTTCCAACAAACAAATCGTGTTTTACGATAAAAGTCATAATTTCTGCGCTTTTGATGTAATCACTCAACAAATAGATGTCATTATTTCAAATGAGACAGTCGTAAGAACTTCATTTAAAACTTAACCAGGCTTTAAAAATATCTGTATCAATAAGACAAAACTTTCATAGATCTTATAAATGATAGACTCTCGCAATCTCTCTCAATATGTCATAATATTTGAATAATTTGAGCACAAAATTAAAAGGAGTTATGTTTTATCAGATTAGGAGAGATATAAAAGGAGACCTGTTGTCGAAGAATATGGATCACCTTCTTGTGCCCTATGATGTGAGCAAAGCATTCAGACACTCAAACCTTTCCAAATACAGAATCTATGACATCAATAATGAGTAAGAAATTGATTTAATACCAAAAACAAGGATTAAATATAAGAATAAAAGTTTATTAACAGAATTACTTCCAAATGATGACGACTTCAGCGATAATTTCATCCAATACCTGGAATGGGGTCCGAAAGACACACAAATTATTTTCATTCATAAGAACAACATTTACTACAAACCAAACATTGACTCAAATTCTATACAACTGACCGATACTGGAGTACCGAATGTTGTTTTTAACGGATATCCAGATTGGGTTTACGAAGAAGAGGTTCTGGGAGACGACAAGGCTTTGTGGGTGTCTCCCAAAGGAACGGACTTAGTATTCGCTCAGATCAATGACACGGAAGTGGATATAGTCACCTGGCCTTACTATCAACAGTATTATAACCTGAGCAGTAGTCAATATCCAGAACAAAAAGCCATCAAATATCCAAAGCCAGGCCGACCCAACCCAACGGTCCAACTATTTGTAGTTAATTTGATTGATTCAGTCAATGACATCGATATTATTCGACTCATTCCTCCGCTTTCTATCAGCAAAACGTGAGTCCACTCTTGTATTGCACTTCAAGTGGTTTATTAATTATTTGATTTGATTGAAGTGAGTATTACTTTACTGCTGTCCATTGGATCGACAATAATAGGTTTACCATCACTTGGCTCTCAAGAGCACAGAATTACTCTGTGATTGATGTCTGCGACAGAAAAGACAATTGGATTTGTAATTCAGTTAATAATAGGAATCAATTGAAAAGAATTGTGTTTTAAAAACGTTTAATCATTTTAAAGGTGTTTTCTCAGGAATCTATCAACAGTTGGATAGACTTTTATTCTGCTCCTATGGCTGCCCTTAAACTCGATGCCATATTCATTACATTACCTGAATTTATAACACAAGAAGCTGGGGATTACCATCACGTGGCGATGATTGACATAAAAGTCAGGGTAATATTATTCTAATTATACGACAAAAAGTTGAATCTTTGAAAAATAGAAAAACAAAAGGAATTATAAATACCTAACAATGGGTTTGTATGAAGTGATTGAGATATTGGCCTTCAATCAAAATGACCAAACTCTGTGAGTGATTTCCACTCAATTGAGTTATTAATTATTGGTTTTGATTATTAGCTATTTTTTGTCGACATTACCCGAAGCGCCAGAAGTTCACCATTTGATGAGTGTTTCGATTTATGAGGAAAAGGTTTTACACCCGAACTGTTTGACCTGCAATTCAGGGGACAGTTGTCACTACAATAAAGCCTTCTTCAGTCCTAACGCCGAATATTTTGTACTTGAATGCGGAGGACCGAAAATACCCAGAGTAGAAATAAGAAGAACAGAAGATAATTCACTTGTTTTTGTTCTCGAAGACAATGAAAGCCTAAAATTGAAAATCAAAGATAAAGCACTTCCGATCACAAGAAGATTGAAGATCAAAACCACACACAAATACTGTACGAATTTATCATTGAATTTATATAAAAATGAACATGCTATTTTTGATATTCTTGCAGATACTTACGTAGAACTGGTTCTGCCGCCAAACTTTGATGGAAACAAAAAATATCCCCTTTTGGTTGAGATTTATGGCGGACCGGGATATCAATTAGTTATCGATAAATACCGCCTCAATCATTGGGGATCACATTTAGCCTCTAATTTGAGTATAATTTACGGCCGAATTGATGGTCGCGGAAGTGATAACATGGGCTCAAAACATTTGCACCAAATCTACAAAAATTTTGGAAATGTCGAGGTTATGGATATAATAACTGCCACTCGGTATTAATCATTATAAAATTATCTTGATAAATTTTTATCAAAATATAATCCATAGTTATATTCGGGATAACTTTGAATTCATTGATAAGAATAGTATTGGAATTTGGGGCAGAAGTTACGGGGGTTATGTCACTCTCATGTCTTTAGCCCTCGACTATTCTGACCCAGTATTCAGTTGTGGTATTGCTGTGGCGCCGGTCACTAATTGGATGCTTTACAGTATGACTTTATTATCAATTGTTTTTCAAAGACTTATTTGCTTTATATTTGGCTCAGATTCTGTATACACGGAGCGGTATATGGGACAGCCTTCTGATAACGCAATGGCATACAATCGGTCAGATGTTCTCAACAAAGTCCAGTTCCTCAAAGAAAAGCGGTTACTACTAATGTTCGGAACGGCTGATGGTTTGCAAGTTATTCCTGATTAAACTCTTAAGACTTATTTAGTGGTTTTTCAGATAACGTACATCCGATGCACTCAATGCTATTAATATCGAAACTGAATGACATGGATATGATGTACGAGACTCAGGTCTATCCCAATAGAGACCATTCACTGGAAGGTTCTACTAATCACTCGTACAAAAGAATGGAACAATTCTTAGATAAATGCTTTTTCTATTGAAAATATTGAAGACCAGAACAGACTCACAATTCTAGACATGAAAAGAGTTGAACATAAAATTCTTGATAAAAATTTATTCCAAATAATTCTCTTTAATAAACTTAATCATTTGTACACAAAGTGGTTCAATTGAAATGAACAAGGTGCAAATTATCACTTAAAGTATGGATATTTATATTTTTATTCTCCAATAAAGAAATATAATGAATGAGAAAAATGCGATAAACATAAAGACTAATTCAATTAGAATGAAGACAACCGGATCAGTCTCTATGAACAGACCGAGGATTACTGGAGGCAAAAAAGAGACGACACCGCAACAGATCCACACTATTGTCGCTATTCTGTCCGTTATTTCCAAGTATTTGCCGAAAAATCCGAGAACTGCCGGAAAAAGCACTGAAACACTGAGCCCTACGCCGGCGCTTATCATCCATAGGCTGTGCTCTGAATTCTGGGCGAAAATCATGACCACAAACATCGCGAAAGACATCAGAAAATGAGTTCCTATTATATACTCTGTCCTGAAGAGGAACGACACGAAAAAGTTGATCACTTGGCCGACAGTGTAGGCGGCGCTCATCACAGACACGAGTCGGGCGCCCGTCTGAGCGCTCAGTTTGATTGGGATGTACTGGAAATAAGTCGACCCGAAGTTGAAGTAAACCAATTCCATGGCATTGATTGTGGACAGACATACGGACAGCAGTACTATTGTTATCACTTTGCTGTTGTGCTGACCCTTATTCTGTGCTTCGGATCTATTGTTCGTCGATTTCTCGTATTTTACCGAAGACTTCACATAAGGTCTGATCGCAAACATCACAATCAGAAGCACAGGAACTGCGAAATAGGGTTTCATTAATAACGCATCAAATGCGGGGAAATAAGGTATGCCTTACATATCAGTTGTATTCCTCCGCTTATAAGGAACGGCACCTCCAGCTTAGACCGTCTCTCCTCTACTGTTATGTAATGAGTGATGTTAGAGAAGGGAAGGCCACTGTCGGGCACCAAATAGTCGGTTGTATTTGCGTTTTCAACCACTTTTCCCGTCAGGTAAGGGCTGTCCAGAAGCGGACCCAACACAGCGCCCGATCCGTACATGAGCTGAGACATGAACAAGACTTTGGAGGACTGGTGCTGCCAGATCTCCATTAGCCACACATTATAGGCAGTGACCCACGCACTGGCACAGGTGCCATACATGAGGACACAGCCGTAGGCCTGCCATATGCTGTGCGTGAATGGTATGGCTGTACTCGCTATCGACATAACCGTCAATAACAAGATTATTATAATTTGTCGGTTGAGGTATTTGTAGAGAACACCGACTGAGAAAAAAATAGATCACCTTGTTACATTTTTCAACTAATGAAAATAAAAATGACCATGATCACTCACAGAAAGTTCCCAATATGTTTCCGACTGCATATACTGTTGATAGCATTGACACCTTGTCTATCGTTGTGTTCAGGGTATAGGTTAGGTCCACAAATGCGGGACCAAGAGTCGAATAACTAATGGCCTTAATAGGTTCAATAATTAATAAAAATGACCATGATACATTTTCTGATAATTACTTACGAATGAAAAGTGAATGGCCAGCAATAATCCGGTGTAAACGTATTGGGAAATGTCAACACCAGGGTTACTGTTGCTGTTTAACCTGGTGTAACTGATTGAGCTCATTTTGCAGGCTTTGAAAATGACTTGATTAAAAAGTTACCAAGATCACATTAAAAATAAATTAAAACACTTCGCAATAAAAACAGTTTAAAAATAATTGAAATATTTTTCAAATGATTTGTCACTCAAATGACTGGGAATTTAATTTATCAGATCTTTGACCCATGAACTTTAGTTGGGAAAAATTTAATCAGGATATAATCGAGATAATTGGGATAATTCAGGTTTTATCACATTTTAAATAAACGCTGAATTTCTTGATAAACGGTTTGTTTACATATAATCGATGAATATTTCCGATCAGACCTGCGCTGACGTCACTCGTCCTGTGCGCAGCCCTGTCCTCAGGCAGTGCGAGCGCAGCTGTTACTTGCGCGACTACCTGTGCCTTGGCCTGTGCCCAATGTCACTCACTTTCCATTTATTTGAAACAATTGGAAAATTATTTGAGTAAAGCAAACAAGATTAAAACTGAATTTTATTTGACCAGCATCGTTTTGCAATACCGGTGCACAACTTTTAATTAGCATGGTACATTAGCGTACAGACAGAATTAATTAGTTTGGCTTAATTATCAAGATTAATTAATTATTTTAATTATGTTCAGAGTCAGCTCAACCGGCAAATTGATTATCACAGAAGTCCAGGAGGAGTTCAGACTGTTATCGAGTCAAAATTTTTATACTCTCATCATTTATTTTATACACTTTTCATATGTAAGTTATTTTTAACTGATTTAATCTTGTTATAATCAGTTTTGAAAAATATGCAAGGTGTTCACATTTTCGATAGCTATCATTTTAAATAATCAAGATTGTTATGATTTTTTCAATCGAAGATTTAATCAAATATTTGACCAGTCATTTTTTATGTTACCTTGATCATTATGGAAGTTTTCTCTCTTATCTATCAAGATTAATTGATTTTTTTCTTTAAAATAAAATCAATAAAAGTGATTATTCTTGATGAAAGTGACATTTTATTTACTTTTAGGAAATAATTTATTACTTTTTTTAATCTGAAGGATAAAAGATGATCAAGCTCATTCCTTTTTTTTAACAAATCGCAATAAATTACCTTGTTTCAAAGTTTTATGTTAATCAACTCAATTTTAAAGCATTTCATATTTAAAATTACCAAGTTTGTTTCCTTAAATTAATCAGTAAAAATGACCATAGGTTTTATTAAGCGAATTAATCTTGGTCACATTTATAAAATATTAGATAACTTGTATTTTGATGTTGAGATAAATTCAACGATAAAACCCGATCAGTTTGACTCAGAATTGTGTCAGGCTCAGGTGCAAGTTAACTTTAATACTGAAAAATGTCTAAAACGTGGGACAGTTATGTTTATTCGGTGATAATATGCGTACACCACATGTCTTATGTAAATCACTTAAATTGTATTTAATTATTATTATTATTATTATTCAATTTAACCAAGCTCATTCGACTCAAATTATTGTCCAGGGTATCAGCATTGCCACATATGGACCCGCCTATGTCGACCTCAAGCATGTGCTCAACACGTCGATGTATGAAATTGGCTTGATCACTTTATTCCTCAGTATTGGCTATTTAGCAGGGTCATTGAGTGAGTAAAACAAATAATTTTAGCAAGATTATTTAACTAGATAGTCAACTAGATAACTTTTTATTCCATAGCCGGATTTCTTTTCAAATATTTGAACCGGCAAATAACCTTGATAATACTCACGACATGTATGGCCATATCAAATGGCCTGACACCGTATGCGCAAGATGTATGGCAATTGTACATGGTCATTTTCACATATGGTTTGGGTGCCGGAGCTTTCATAAACTCAAAGAATGTTTGGTTGGTTGAGATCTGGCAGAAAAAGAGTGGGCCCGTCCTCCAGGTCTGCGGCTTTATGTACGGCATCGGAAATATTTTAGGGCCGCTCATAGACATGCCGTTCCTGACCGGAGAGAACCTGAAAAATGATCTTGATGATAATTCTAGTGACATAATTATGACGAATTTGACAGCACTAGATAGCCAGGAGAATATTGAAATGAGACGGTCAAAGTTGAAGACACCATTCCTTATAAGCGGAATCATTCAAATGATAGGTAAGACCGTATCAGATATGATCTGTGCCAAAATCAGCTTGATACTAATTGCCAGGTGATTTCAGGCCCAGTGATGTTAACCATAATGTTTTTCGTGAAGAAATACGAGAATAAATCGAAACTATTGTCGAATACAAATACCGATAAAATTGTGAAACTGTTTGACCGAAAAGTCGAATATCGAAACCTAATAATCGTTTTGTCGGCTATTTTTCTGGCCTTTTATGTCTCAACGGAAGCCATTTATACCCAGTTTGCGGCCACTTATTTCCAGTACATTCCGCTCCGGCTGTCAGCCCAGGAGTCGGCCGAAGTTGTGAGCGCTATGTCATTAACCTATACCCTGAGCATTGGCCTCAGTTCCATTGTATCGGTGAAAGTCGGTCCGCAAAAGATTATTTTCACGTATTTTCTGGTCCTATTCATCGCACTTCTGATTCTTATTCTGAGCGCAAACTCCGTCCCTTTCCTATGGGTGGGCAGTCTGACCATGAGCTCTGGCCTCTCACCAATTTACCCATCAATTTACGCACTGGTGGGTCAGCACATGAGACTCACAAACAGAATCGGAACAATATTGTTCTTCTGTTCCGAGACCCTCAACCTATTAGTGCCGTTCCTATTGGGCACATACATCGATAATCACCCGAATGTCTTCATTTGGTCCATATTTACCAATATTTCAGTGATTTTTACCATATTTTTAGTAATCATTTATTTTATACGAAAAGCAAAAGAAAGTTATTTAATAGAAGAGAATAATAATAATGAAATCGCTTTTACTATAACACAATTCAAGAAATAGTTGAAAGTTCACTTTTACCAACATTTTATCAATTGGTGTATTTGTCATTTAATTTCTTAAAATAAAGAATATCGTTATTACTTACATAAATATTCTATTTTAAAATTATAAGATCATTATTGGCCAATAAATTGAAAATCAAATACAATTTTATACAATTTGTAACAAACTTTTGATATGTTTTTAATTCTTATTTTTTTTTTTGAATTACAATTAAATTGCAATAAAAATACAGAATATTCTATTTATTGCAATAATTGATAAAAAATAATAGACTGAAAAATATTTAGAATTATAACCAGATCCTCCTCTTTTAGAATCTGAAAGAAGCGATTCTTTTATTGGAGTCTTAGTGTTTGTCAAAGGAGTCACAGTAGTGGCCATCGTGTTTCCAAGTTCTAAACATGGACTTTTTGGGGACATTAACGGATAAGCACACACTTGTCCATAGTGGGCAATCGTGTCATTTAAATATATTTGTGAATCTAAGCCTCGAATACACCACAAATCTGTGCTATTGGTTTCAGTGGTCGGAATGTCAGTAATGGGGGTCCCATTGGCGAGGGTTTCGGTTATGAGGTTCACAGGCGCTGACATATGCGAGCAATCGATCAAAACCTTTGTTTGGTTGCACTGAATGATAGAAATTGAATGTTATTTCAAATTTAAAGTCATTTTTAACTCACTTTCCATTTGTAAGTTTGAGGCCGAGTCTGGCAATAGGTTATGGTTTTCCCCTCTTTGAACAAATAGAGGTAATTCGGAAATATCGCGATTACTTTTCTATGACCTCTGGTATAGTTCAATAACTGGGTCAGTCCATAATCTTCTCGCAATACATACTTAATGTCCCAATTAATATCTTTATCGGTTAGTTCAATAGCACCGCCTGTTATTTCATCAAATTGGAAGAGACGGTAGGTTCGGATCCATATGAAAGGTTGATTATGGTGTGCTATCCTTTGGTCAACGAAATAAACAAACCCACCTGTTTGTCTCAGCAGAATATCCCCACCATTTGATAATTTTGGATCAAAGCCTGGTTTGAAAGCAATCTCTGATTCATTGAATAGAAACTGTTCTTGCTCATCTATAATGAGCAAGATTGATGCTGATCCATTAGATTTACAATAAATGGAGGCCCAATCTATGGTAAACTTTCCGTTTGTTACCTAAAAAGTATCAAAATTAAAATGAGTGCTAATTTGAATAATTTTCAACAAGTTCAATTTATTAAGCATGGTTATTTTCACCTTCAAGAATCCCGTCTTAAAGAGCAAAATGGTTTTATCCTCAAATTGATGGTAAACCCAAACTGGAAATGCGGTCCTGTATTTACTTCGAGACAAAGGGGACAAACATTGACTTTTAGTGCTGTTTGCGAAGAAAGGAAGTCCGTTGTGCTGAGCGATGTGCCAATAGTCCGCACCAATGAAGAGGTAATTCTCCAAAATATTCAATCCGTAGTCAATCTCAAAGCCATTGCCAGCAAACGATTGGCAAAAGTCTTTGTTTTGAGTGACAATCACATCACTCATAGACAACATCAGAGTTACCACAAGAATGTACTTTAAATTCATTATCTTTTCGAATAAATGAAGACAAATGTCTTAAAACGTGTTTTGAAAAATAATTTGATGATAGAGTGAGGTTTATCTGATTCATTGAAGTTTAAGTTTTGAAAATTGAATAAAATTAACTAGTTATTAGCAAAAAGGTCATACTCAAGAACTGACCAAACACCTTTAATTAAATGAACTCAAAACTATGTTGAATTTATTCCATGTTTATGAGTAATGGACAAGAATCAAAATTATATATATAATTATTTTAAGTAAAGAAACAAAAGAAATAACACTAAATGTGACAAAAATATGAACTAGTTTAATTTTTGAGTCTTGAGCAGAAACGAGATTGAAATGATGAGGTGATGAGGACCGCCATTATTCTTCAGATGATTAAACTAGATTATATTTTTCAGTGCTATTTTAATGCAATTTAATTTAAACTTGATAATTTTAAATAAAAACTGAATTCAGTTAAATATTGAAATTTTTCTTTATTCGTATAATTTAACATGATAATTATATTTATCATTTCAAAAGGTCTTCTATTTCACTCAGAACTTCCTGCTGCTTCTTTTGGCCATGACCATGTTCATGAGCATTTTTCTTTAATCTCATGGATTTGATCATATATATGAAGAATAATATGATAGCCAAAGAAACCAAGATGGTCACCATTATCACCAAGTTTACTGAGTGCTAAAAAAACAATAATTATCAAAAATAATAGAAATTGATTATTCAAACTTACATCAGGGCAAGGAACGCATGTGAGATTTAACTCAGGACATTTGAGCACTGGACACTCGAAATCGGGAATGGTGATCTTGGGACATTCAGCTTGGACACACTTTAACTCGGCGAGATTTATTGTGCCACAGCTCTGCTCCCCTGTTGAAACATCTCCGCAAGTAATATTAGGCAGGCCAATTGTTGGACATTCCAATTTAGGGCATTCCCAATTTGGTAAGGCTGGTACCGGACACTCCACTGTAGGACACTGTAGCTGACATTTTGATGATTTATCTCCCATTATGTTTAAATTCAAATAAAGTTTCCAAGTTTATTGAAATGCACTGAATATTTATACCAAACTTTTTATAATAGATATAATTTAATCAGAATATAACCTTTCACCTTTTTTTCTAATCTTGTTTTCCTGTTTTGTTGAAATGATGTTACTAACACGATAAGCAACAAAAATCTCCTTTACCCTTATACTTTTTATTATCTAACTATCATAGCCAAGGGTATAACTCTATAATAACAAGAAACAATTTTTGAGCTACAATTTATCGTTTTCCTGTTATTACAATTTGAATTTTGATGAAGAAAAATGTGATAGCTCATACCTAATAAGGAAAAGTGACAAAACTTTTATATGAAATTTCAGATTTTATTCCAATAACAACCTTGTTTATTTTCTAATTTATGAATTTCATCCTGTGTTATGCTAATTCAGACTTTGAATGGTTTAGATTAGATT
>JAQIXD010001293.1:0-16080 GCA_034699985.1 Minunthozetes semirufus
AGAGAAATATTTGACACGCGATACACACATCACACAAATCTTTGTTTCCATTATTTATTATATAATCAAAAAACCATAAGAATTATTAAAATAACAAAAACTATAATACAATCAGTTTTTTGGATATTGTTTTCGCATTTAATTTCATGGAATGAATAACAATATTATTATTAGTTTAGTTCTTATATAAGAGTTCTGTTAATTATTTTTCAATTAAGAAAAAATAGTTTCACTTTTAAAGTGGATTTTCAACTCTTATGTGTCTATTATTTGTCTGTGAATTACATTTTAATTATTTTTTAATAATATGTTCTGAGAAAAGGTTTTTGTCTTTTTCTCGAACCATTGCTATTGAACTGTAAGATAATGGAAGTGAATTACGAAGACTGGAAGGTGTACTTCAGATAATGGCAGACAAATACAAGAATTTTGGTCTCTTATTATACGTGTGCTCCCATCCACTCATTTATAATAGAGTTTGTAATGAAATAATCTTTTTTAGTTTGCAATACAATCGACTCAATCGTCACATTTATTGCTAATAAAATACTGAGAAAAGTCTTCGGAATAAAAGATTTTTTTATCAGTATTTGACTTATTGTAGACTTTTGTGTTTCACTACAAATACATATTAGTTTCTCAATTGAATTGTGAGTAAAAGAACAACTAATATAAAGAGTGAGTGCCTGAGATGTGCTTACTTATGGTCTCCTCAGGCTTTTCATTTTCAATGTGTGTGTGTGCTCTGCCGTCAAATTATTACCGACAAAATAGTCGACTGGAAAGGGCTCAGAGATGCGACTCACAGAAAGAGAGGGAAAGGCAATGAAAGAGAGAGAACAAAAAAGAAAATAAACTCATATAAAAGTAAACGAGTTTTTAATCTAGCTAAATAGACGTCGATATAAACTTATGTGCTTTGCTTGAGTTAAGCTGAGTTAATGGAGTCTATGGATCGTTTACGGACTAATTTAATACTCTTTCTTGAATGGCATCATTAGCTTCAGACGGAAGGAAGAGGTAGATATCAGTTGCAATGCCAGTGCGTCTCTGTCTCTGTCTCTCTCTCTCTCTCTCCCTCTTCTCTGTGTTTGCACTCAAAGACTTTTGTGCATAAATAAAGGGGAAGAATAAGCAGAAGAAAAAAGTATACTTTTTATTGGATTGCAATGGATTGTGGCTTCAAATCATTGTAGGCATTGTAGGGGAAAATCCGATTTTCCTTCACTAAGGGATTGCTATGCATCTCATCATTGAGTTTTTGAGGGCATACATAAAAAATAGAGTTCGACTGCTCATACATTGGCGTTAGACTAGTAGACACACTATTGCCAACTGTAAGACACACCGGATTTTTATCTTAAACTTTATTCTCTTTTATTCAGTGTTTTCATAGTTTTTATGCATGACTTGCCATTAAAAACAAGGTTTTGCCGCATATTCAGCATTTGTCTCATAGAAAGTTATTATTAAATATTTATGCGATGCCTTAT
This sequence comes from Minunthozetes semirufus, assembly GCA_034699985.1. Classification (NCBI taxonomy): domain Eukaryota; kingdom Metazoa; phylum Arthropoda; class Arachnida; order Sarcoptiformes; family Punctoribatidae; genus Minunthozetes; species Minunthozetes semirufus. Next base: position 1,494 of record JAQIXD010001293.1, read on the forward strand.
ATTTTTCAAATGTTTAACCAAAAGAACTGCTGTAACAGCACAGCATAGCACAGCCACACTGTATATAATGCACTTATATCTCATACCTTCTATCCATACAAAAAAGTCTAAACCATATTATATTCTGGTTTTTTGGTTCAGAGTCTATAACCGAATTTTATTTAATATTTTGCCGTTTATTTCATTTCCGTTCCTCTCTTATCGACACAATTTTCAATATGTGTTGCCATCCCTTCGGGCGATTGACTTGAGATGAGTTTCTCCAGTTTTTTGTCTGCTTTTGATTTTTCTCTTTCGCTTATGATTTGTATTATTTGTGAAAATGACTCAAAATTTAGGAAATGCTTTAAACCAATATTTTGGCAAAAGTGTAGATCACAGGCGTCTCACCGATTATGTCAAACAGTTTTTTCTTCAATACTTAATCGAATTAACTCATGTCTGCTATGTCTGTGCCCTCCGATGGCTTGAAGGCAGTGAACACTGTTTTCAATATTGCATTTTTGAGTCATATATAAGTTTTCTAAAGCTCAGACTGACTGGACATTTATGATAACTGTGCTCTCATTCAACGCAACTGAGCTGTGCATCAATACATTGATAATGTATATAATATATAGACTTTTAGTACATATATAATATTGATGTCAAATATATAGCACTGACTCACGAATGTATACCAGTATTGGTAGTGCTGTCTTTGGATCTGAAGATTCCATGTCTTAGAAGGGGGTCTGCAATGCATTTCTTAGTTGGCTTTCCCACTAACTTCTCAGCCCGAATGTAATGTCTCTCCAGTGATTACCAAGGAAATGACTTTATATCCCCATCATATCGACCCCCACTTCTACCAAAATGCAAGTAACCCCGCATGGATGCTCTGTTCGCTCTCTAGTTTTTTGTCCCTGGAGAAATTTTTCTGCTTATCTCTCTGCTAGAAACTACACATACAAAACTCAGTTTTGCAGTGCTATGCACTCCATACCAGTGTTCTGTGACTCTGCCAGACTCTCTCTCTCTCTCTCTCTCTCTCTCTCTCTCTCTCTCCCCTTCATTCCTCTATCGCCCACTTCTTCGACTTCTTTTTTGGCCAAAAAGTGCTGTTTTTACTACAATTGGTTGAATGTATGGAACTCTTATACTATTATTGAAGTAAAACTTTTCGCCTGACTTTTGCCACAATTTTTTTTCGGAAAACCCGATTCAAATGCTATATATTTTTTGGACTTTAATTTATTTCTCAAATGCACTGACCATAAAAATGAGGAGAACGGAACAGAAAAATTATATAAGAGCGCTAAGAATATAAGTTTTGAGACTTAATGCCAAAATTTTTCTGCTCTCAACTGAGCAAACATTTTAAGAGCAAAAAACAAAAATATGGTTTATTTGGAGAAAAAATGAAAAACCATTTTTAAAACTCAAATATTTTAATAAAACGATTGAATTATAGATTTATTAATTTTTTCTATTTCTTTCTGTAGTATTGAGCTTAAGAAACACCCAGGAAGAGGAACCACCGGATCCACAATTGATGAGATTAGACAACATGTTGATAGCCGAAGGTGTGGCCGGTCCTGAAAAGGGCGGCGGAAACTCGGCAGCAGCAACGGCGGCCCAGGCCGCTGCTTCGGGTCAGTCGGGAGGCGAAAATGCAATAGAGCACTCGGATTATAGGGCCAAACTTGCACAAATTAGAACGATATATCACCAGGAACTGGAAAAATATGAACAGGTATGTCATTTTGAAACATCTGACACATTCATTAATAAATGCGATAATTCGAAAGCCAACAGTTCTGACGAACACCAAAGATATGCGAATCCAATGGATTGTCTGTTTTTTTTAACAATTAATCAATTATTGATTAATTGCATTACATGTGCCACTAATGCCACTAATGGCTAAACTTTTTGCAAATTCACTAAAAATATTTTTTTCAGTCAAAGTTTTTGTGGTTCTAATTGTCTTATTTCCAAGTATTGGTTGAAACTGTTTTTTCTTTGGCCTCTTCTCTGGATTCCTATTTTTTAATTCAAATGCAATGGAAGTGCATATGTTTTTCGAGTGAAAATTGTTCGAACGGATGTGATGTTGAGCTCCTGGAATAAGTGTTGGGTTGAGAGAAAGAGAGAGCTCTTCTAAGTCAGTTCTGTACTGTTGTGTGTGTTGTTGTTTGCATTTTTTGACAGCAAACCAACTAATTCGTAATCTTCGTGTGCATCACATCTGGAATCCTTATGCACTCAAATGTTATTTTTGGCCACAATTTTCAGTCACAAAAATTCTCACTAATGACAGGTGCACTCTAACAGCACAGCACAACTCATATTCATACATATAGAGCACATGAATAGGCTGTGTTTAAGTTAAAACTATTAAAACTTTTCTCATTAAATAAAATAATTTTTTTCTACACTTTATTCTCTTATTTTTCGCCCAATTAATAATGTGTTTGTTTTTTACTCTTTTATTGTTTTATCGTTCATTTGATGATAAATTAGTTTTTGGTATTAAAATACACAAAGTTTTCGCTTAAAATAAAATTAGTTTTTTTTGTTAAATAATTTTATAAAAATTGTTTGCTCTAAAAGAGGACATAATTCCAGTTTAATTGCAGTGGATTTTTGATTACAGTTTACTTTTTTCAGCCCTTATGTCATCCAATTGGGAAATATTCATCAGTTTTGATGCATTGGTTTTTCCCAAACAACTAATGAATAAAATGTTCAAAAACTAAATGAAAATTTTCACCAAAATTATACACTTATTAAGAACTTCTTATGTGATCTATTGTTCTGTTCAATAAGTGTTTGACTCATAGATGCAAAACATATTCTTTAAATGCTTTATAAAAGTGTGTGCATTAGTCTAACCACACAACACGACAATATGTCAAACAAATTGATATCCAAAGCTATACTTTAAGCTGGATTTGCTATTCAATGTTTAGCTCAGATGCTATTGCGGTGGCTTACAGTCCGCTTATGCACTGCCAGTGTCTCCAAACATATCTCATAATATCTTTTCATTTATGCAGTGTTTCAATATTTTTGTATTAAAAGCCTGAGTCATGAGCTTACATAACATTCATAATGCATTTGAGACATATTTGAGTCAATAATCGATTAAATGTATGCCTTATATTGGCTTTCGATTAGTTTAGAGACGATTCGATTAAACAATTTTCATTCACTAATATTCTTATTGTTATCCCATTTCTGTCCGACTTTTTTGATGAATCTATTTATCAGACGTTTAGACAAGAGATTGACTGCATATTATTCTTGAGATGTCAAGTCTGGGCCCTGTGTTGAGATGTTTAGGCCATTGATGTGCTCTATTGAAATGAACATCTCATTCATAAATGGCTCTAAAATTGCATACAATTTATGTTTTGTTTGACAAATGAAATCAACTCATCATTTGGATGAACACTATTTTACCTTTCATTCAATAAGTAATATAAGTTGAGAGCAAAAGATAAATAGTTGTGAGCGTCAACAGTAAGAGCATAATATGCCAGTGATTGCCATTTATAAATGAATGCCTGTGCGCCCTACGCCTCCCTTTGCCAACACTTGTTAGGTGTAAAAGTGTATACATTGTATGTTTGCGATCAATATTTGTATATTGTATACATTGTATAGTAATATATGAGTTATAAATATTATTCTTGTATTCGCCTTATTATTCTGATATAACCTTTAATATGATCGACAGTGGAAATGGTAGTTGTGTTGAGAGCGTCGGCACATTAATGTTTGTGTGCGTGAAATAAAAGCTGAACAGAGCTGAGCACAACTGACAGCTTAAAAAGAATGAATGTTTTTGGTTTAGTAGTCCATCTCTCCAAAGGGATGTCTTAATAATAGTATTATCATCCCTTCTAATAATAATGGATGTATAATGTATTACAGTCTGTGCACAGTCTTCTCACTCCCAGACTCTGACTCTATTCCATCACTTTCTCTCTCAATAATCTATTTCTCTTTTTTCATCCTCTCGTGAATATAATGTTCACTATTTTTGCATTTTTTCTGCTCTTTAGTCAGTGGTAGAGCACTGGTAGCTCACAATTTTCAATATGATTCAAATGCTAGCCTTTATGTAAGCCCAACAATTCAGTAGCTCAGAGGGTGTGTATGGGTTTGTGTGTTGTTTTCTCTTGTGTTCATTCGTGGTATTCGATGCGAGCAATAAAATTAAGGCAATAAATGACCACTACTTTCGGGATTCATGCTGTTAATAATGGCTAATATTCTGTCGTTAGGCGCTCCAAAATTGGCCCGTCTTATCATATTTCACGTCATAAAAGTTTTTCCCTTATTATTCGTTATGATGTGGTTCTTGTCTAACAAATTATATAACTTTTTTGTCTTTTTATTGATTTTTGACTCATTTTTTGACTCAACTTATTCTTTCGATTATTAATTTATTCTTTTGAATCTCTGATTAATTACAAGAATCTCTTTTCATATGATTCGTTGATTTATTTCCGTTTTTAGAAATTTCTCTCTTTTATTGTGAAATAAGAGTTAAATTTATTGAATGATTTTATTTGATACTATCCTTGGTCTTCCTATTAGCAGTTTGTAAGAGTATTGCCTTCAAAATTGATTGCCATCAGAGAGAAAATTGTTAGATATATTGAGTTTATATATATTGTTAGCCATTTTCATCTCCAATATATATAGAAATTGTATCATTTCGTATCATTTCAGTTGATTAGAAAGTTTTTTCCTCCGTTGTGTCTAAAGTTGACAGAGAGATGAGTTTCAAAGACAAACAATCCTAATATGATTGGGTCCACTCAGAGATGGATGGATTCATCGCTTCTACATTGCAACTGCCAGTGCTGTGTATGTATTACTATTGGAAAGGCTATAGCGGTCTCAATAGATGCTCACAACGTCTATGACATTACTGATTGTCTGCGATATTCGGCTAATTTTCTAGAGTGACATCTCTTCTCCAGAGATACCCATTGGGTATTGCCTTTGGATATCATAACATATACCAAATGTGTAGTCGAGTGGACAGCACTTTTGGCTCTCTATGTGTTGATCGACGAAATGCTTTTTCTCTGTTTTTTTATTTTTCATTCGTTGCTCTCATCTTATATTATCCTTAACTTTGGTTTTTGCTATCTATGTCTCACCTGACGACTGGCCGCCAGAGTCGTCGTTTCAATTCCCAAATGGCTATAAAATGTGCCAATAGTTTGTCATTTTTTGCTTTTTTGGTTGAGCCGTTGCTTTGTTGGTGTCTATCCTTCGTTGTCGTTGATGTCCACTACACTTCTATTGCCTATCGATCACACAATAAGTTTGTGTTGTTTTGGATCACATCTAATGAGAAAAAAGTATTATTATTATTATAGTGTTGTGTTATCTTTGCATTAGTCTTGTTATCTCTAAAAATTGCTATTTGTTTGTAATCGAAACATAAAATACACACAAAACTAAAGAAAGAGAAATATTTCGATCGAAATGAAACTGAAAGAGAGTTTCAGAGAGAACTGAAAGGATCTGATAATTCGTTTGTCACACAAATCATATCACATATAATACCAGCAAAAGTCATGACATGATTTGAAAGGTTTTTGTTCTAAAAAATGATAATAATATCAGAGAATAAAAGTTTATAAAAATATATATGAAATGAGAAAAGAAAAGAAATCCATAGAAATAATAGTAATGAGAATACAGTATAGAGAAGAGTAGAGAACTTTTATCTTTGGATATATAATACATAAATTGTTTTGAATGACGTGACGCACAGCCACCACAAGAAACTCATGAAACTCATTAGAATGATTAGAGAGAGTCAAAAAAATTCTCATTCTCTGCCACATCAATAGTAGTACTAATAAGGCATGAAAGATCATTTTTCATCTTTCATTTTTTGCTCCTTTTCGGAGACTGACGAGTGCTATGTCTGTGCTCTGTATGACTGAATGAGTTAGTAGTGAGACATCAATTTCGGGAACTTTTCAGAGAAAATCATATTTCGCTCCGAAGTCTCTATTTCTTAGCTCTAATTTAATGGCATTTGTTTGAAGGCATTCCTACAATAAATGTATACATTTTTTAATATCTCTTAACAACAAATAAAATACGATTTTAAACAAAACTCACGACAATCAACACAATCAGTAGAGAATGTATGCGAATATATAAATAAATTTTTATTTATCTCCTATTTATGTCTTACATATATTTTACAACATATTATTAATATTAAATTGAGTTAACCTTTCAAAAGCCAAAACTAACATAACTTATATCAGACACTATTTCTGCCATTTTAGTCATTCATATATCTATTTTGATAAATAAATGTGTTTTTCATAAATTTTCCTAATCTTTAGCTTTCAATTTATAACCGCATAAACAAGTGCTCCGCAAAACCCCATATAAATCCATATAAAACTTGTACTCAAATATATTTATTAAATATATATTTATTTAACGAAAACTTATGCAAAAATACATAATTTTGGCCTTAAGTTCGTAAATGCTTTAAATTTAATAACAGGTTGTTCTCAAACATGTTTAACAAAAATACTTTTTATATTCAATTAGTGAACTAATGATTATTTAGTGCATACTTTTGTTGCTTTCTCCTTCTTTTCTAAAATAATTATAATAATGTTTATCAAAAATTTATTCAATTTTATAGCAATTTTTGTGCTTTTACTCCCATATTATGACTTTTTTCGGAAACTTAATCTTTGAATAATTCAATTTTATCTCTGTGTTCAACCAATATCAGGAACATTCACCTTATTTTTTGGATTTAATTTTAATAATTTTAATTTTAATCTTGTTTTTTGAATTTTATTCATCTTTTTTAAATCGATTCATTCTTTTGATAAAATTTTTGTAAATATTAAGTCATATCGAGAATAACAACAGTTTTTTGTTTTAATGGTTAACTTCACTCGATTTTCAAAAGGGATTTGATTAATGATTCTCAAATTGAATGCTCCTTAATATGTATTCTTTCTCATCTCTATCATAATCATTGATTTATTCAAAAGTTTTTTGTCGTGAATTGAAGTAAATTAATAATAATAATAACTAATAAACATATCAGTGAAAACTGAAGACTAGTATTGGACTACTTGTTGTGCTGAACGCCGGCATTGAGTGTTGGCATTAGTTCTGATTGCGGTCTAAGAGTAGACATTTAGGGAAAATAGCCGCCCGTTTCAGACTCTATTTGTATTTATAGAGAGTTTTGTTTTTGATTAATAGTATTTAGTATTACTCTAAGTGTGTTGTTCTGCAGGTAATGACACCCATATTAACGGCAAACCCCTATCATTTTCAGACCTCTTTTAACTCACTCCTGCATTAGCGCTCTTTTACACTACATTTCCATTTGTGTGGTGTGCTATCGCCATCACAACCATTAGTGTCGAAGAATAGTATCACTTATTATACAGTTATATAATGTTCTACGAATGTGACGGTCAGACCAGTTGTCAGTTGAGTATTGATTGTAAACTGGCATCAATGCCATCATCACTACCGACCACTTCGGTGGTAATGCATCTTAAAAATACATCTATTGGTCTGTCTTTATATCCAAGTGCGAGCCATAACTATGGTCGCCATCACATACATCATTGACTGCATTACAAAGTGTTGTCTGACATTTGAGGACATCATAAAAATGTTAAACACATAATACTTACATCAGATTCGAGATTCCTCTACAGAAAAAACTCTTCATTTCTCTCATAAGTTATTCATTGATTAGAAAATTGGAAAAATTTTTATAACTCGTTCTCAACACTATTCATATGTAAGACAGACCTCAGAACAGATATTAGTTTTTGATTATTAGTGAAAGTTTTCATATACTGTATATAATTTTAACCGAAAAAAGGTTATTAACTTCTCTTCTATTCGGTTGCCTTTCGGCTAAATACCATTTATATTGTTTTTTCTTCTACTTGTGCTCCGGTCTCAGCTCTGATGTACTCTTAAGACATTCCTTTCAATCCATCAATTGTTCGTGACTTCAAACTTCACTTCAAATTTATTCATACAATAATTTTTCTCTTAATTTCTTAAATGGAGGCAAAACTACGTCAGAAAAGTTTGTTTCGTTTAATTTCTTACACAATTAGTTATGACATATATTTTGTCTAAAATCAAATGCATTTCACTTTTTTTCACTAATTTTTAATATTATTTTATTTCAAATGAAAAAACAGAGAAATTTGTTTCGCATATAAAGACTTGTTTTCCTCAATGTTTCCACTGATATATGACATGATATTTAACCCGATTTGCATATTCTCTTGACTTCCTTTTCTTTAAATTCACTTCGAATATAAGTCTAATTAATATTTCACTTCTTTTTATCTTTTGGTTGAAATTAGTGAATGAATTTATAGAAGAAGCGAATAATTCATCCGAACAATAGTCCAACGGATGACATGTCTTATAGTTGGACCAACTCTTGTGTTCATAACTCATAAGAATGTCATTTATTAGTTGTCTAATTGTTTAAATACATTTGTTTTGTTGTACTAATGTTTGGGTCGTTTAAAAAGTGAGTTTTAAAACATCTGAAAATGAACTCCAATTCAATGATTGCATTACATATGTATTAATAGAATTATATTTTGAGTTTTTTAATATATCTTTGAGTTCTTATATTTTTTTTTCTTCTTTTGGAATAATTTAAGTTTTTGTCTGAAAAGAAGACAAAAAATATGAAAAGCTCTTAATGTGTGTTCGTCTGAGCGAATGTACCAAAATGTGTATCAAAAAAAGAGTACCAAAAGAGTAATCCATATTATATAATAAATGCTTATATTATGCGCTCATTTTCTATTCCATATTCTCTTCGGAGTTGGCCTTACATAACATAATATGCAGTTCTCTGCACTGTTGGCTCATTGGGAGCGCACACTATCCCTACCTATGCTCTCATATAGTATGGAGAGAATGTAGTTTAGGCGCTGCTCTGCGTGTGATTAAATGATAGAAGAATTTAATCCTGAGTCCGGTTTAATGAGATGCAAATTACAAGGAAAAAATCGGAGGCCTTCCATCAATCCATCGCTCAGTCCATCGCATGTATCAGTCAGAGATCAAGGTTATAGTGAAGGCAGAGTGCCAGCACTGGCAGCATTGGCCCACCTACTGTCACTTAGACTGTGCTGTGCTTCTTCGCCAGAACCCGATTGATTCCCCCATCAATTTGTTCCCCATTTGTGAATCTCTCCTACTCTTCATATTTTGATCACTAGTCTGTTGGCCATCGCATCCAAACTTATGCATAATATGAGTTCATATTATTCTGAGCCCTTCATTTTGTGTGAACCCCTCTTGTAATAACCTGATTGAGTATAAGCCAGGTTTGAGTAGAACTGAATGAAACGAGTGATGAGAAAAATTGTTGTGTAATAACAGAAACAATACTTTTATTTGAAATATACTCACAAAACACACAACAGATGTTATCTTTTCTCTCTTTCGGCAAAAAAAATTGTTTTAATACAATACAACACAAAACGTTCAATATTTCCAATAGTGACTGCGCTCTCAACTATGCCCTCGTCTATACCCTCTTCTATCTCTAATAAAAGCTCTAATCTATGAAAACTTTTCATTTCTTTGAGTCTAATTCATTTGGTTTCACTTCTAAATGCCTTTAATATTGTTTTTGAGGCAAACTTTCATAAACTGAAAGACAAAAAGCGGTGCGAAATGATGTCATCGATGTCTCACTCATTCGGATCATCATATGATGGATGGCTATTGTTTTGTTATTCACTTGAGTCTCATTCCAACTGCTCCTTCACTGCCAACAAATTCTCCATAATTAGCGCACATAATACTTATGAATGCTTATAATAACTCTTATGGTTGTCCTCACATATGAACTGTCTCTCACTCTTCCAATCAAATGATTTCATATATTTATCACTTGCTTTACGCTACAAATTACCGACAATTTTCTCAATAGATTATGAAAGGTCTTAATTATGGATAATTGTCTCTTCATTTTTAACTACATTTTCCTTAATTTAAGTCTAATTTTTGTTTGAATTTCTCATTCAATCGATTTTTATATAGACTTAGGAATCAATGTTTTCTCAGCTTTTCATTTGATTCAAAATATGACATCTCTTACAGTTAGTGAATCGCCATCTGGCGATCATTTAAATAACCTCTACTTTAAATTTATATACCCATCCTTTCCATATATTTTTTGGATCATCTTCTTTTACAACTCAATTCCATTATGACTTTACTTATTTTATATATTTTTCTTTTATCTTCTTTTCCATTATTTTCTCCTTATTATTGTCTATATTTTCTAAAAAATGAATTGTCTTTGACTTAAACTTTCCGAAAGAGAAAACAGTGAACAGATATTCTCAATAAACTCCGATATATTCATCACTTTGTGGTTAGAGTTGTGGCACAAACCAAAAAATAAATATGTTTTGGGTTTTAGTCTTTTTATTACATTTTTGTGGTTTGTTTAACGCCATCAAAAGAAATAGCCCTCAGAAGTGTGTCTTAAAAGTGTCACATATTTGAGTGGATAAATAATACAATTTTTTACCACCGATTAAATTGAAAGCCATATAAACAGCAATAGTCTGGGGTCTCTCTCTCTCTCTCTCTCTCTCTCTCTCTCTCTCTCTCTCTCTCTCTCCTGAATTATAAAGTTGGAGATTTTTATGGCCTTTTCATCACTATTAGTCTCGGGTGCATATGTTACCAATTTTATGCCTTTATTACTATTATTACTGCCATTATGTGATTTTTTCATAGTTGAAAACCCTTTCCTCTATAAGTCTGATGGTTTTGTGTCCATCTTTTTATTGTCATTAAAAATATTGTTAAAGAGATGAACATTAAAAACAATTGCGATTATAATTTCCAATTGAAGTCAAGATTTGAGTCAAAATCAAAAACAATACAATAATACAGAAGTTATGAAAAAAGTTATGAAAAGTTATTGCATTACTTATGGAATAAAAACCAAAAGGAAAGCCTACGAAGAAAAATGTTATTTACTTGAAATCACGCGAACGAGATATGAAGAAAAATAAAAATATTTAAAACTTAAAACCATTAAAACCATTCAACTCTTAAGAAGTGGAAGAATATCATTGAGAATGTATTAATCGTTACTATTATTCACTGCAAAACTCATTCACTTGTTATGTGTTTTCAAATACGAATAAATTTATATTTTATTTCACTTTTATTGCTCACGAATTCAATGGTTGAGTCAAATAAATAATACTAACGATTATTATTTGTCTTCGCAAAGCCTGTGCTCTCAGCCTGTGCTCAAATTCTTGTATTTTTTGGCTATTTTTTGGTTGGCTTTCGAATCATTAAAACATTTAAAATATTAATTTGTTTTGTAATCAATATTTGAAATAAAACTTAATTAATTTGATTGTCTTATTCTTCTTCTTTCTGTTGATTATAGGCCTGTAATGAGTTTACGACACATGTTATGAATCTATTACGAGAACAGAGTCGGACGCGTCCCATAACGCCTAAAGAAATCGAAAGAATGGTTCAAATTATACACAAAAAGTTTAATTCAATTCAAGTACAGCTCAAACAAAGCACCTGTGAAGCAGTTATGATCCTTAGATCAAGGTTTTTGGATGCCAGGTATGTGTCTGCTCTCCTGTCCTACAGTTATCCCCTGCTCTCAACAACAAATACCAATTTACTTATTCCCCAAAAATCTATATCTCTGTCTCTATCTCTCTATGGGTTGTGCTCTTCATATGAACCGTAGGAATAAAAAACATTGAATTTTTCTCTTAAAAATATTATCTCCGTTCAAATCAAACGTTTCATTGCATTGAAATGATTTTAGACTCGAAATGTTTGAAAAAATTACTTTTTCTTAGAATCTATACTAAAGACTAGTTTTCATAGCTTTTTATACACGTATTTCAATTTGTGTTTCGCCTGTTCTTCATCTCATATAATGAAATATTAGGGATAAGAATGTTTGAGTTAATGTCCTTTCACTTCATTCTGACCGTCATTTCAATAGCTTTACTCAAAAGACAGTAAAATAAACACAAAAAACAAGACAACAAAAAACCCGTGAATTGTTAGTGTCGTATAATATTGAGCACAAGTGTGTGTCTGAGCTATCATTTATTGTCGCAGTGAAGACCACCCAAACTAAGCCAACAAATACTTGACACCTGTAATGTACACTTGCCTATTATGATTAGATAGTGCACACTCTCTACCTCTCCTGACTCTCCCGTACTATAAACTATAAAGTGTTAGTCAGTCCTCGGATCAGAACTTCACAAACACTATGTTTGTGAGGAATCGATGCACTTTCTGATCAGTGTTTGCCTCAACTTCACTATAAAATAGTATAAAGTGGCAAAACTATCGGTCCAGCACTCAACCAAATAAGTGGATACGTTTGTGAGGCCACACATTCTCCAGGCTTTAAATAATGATAATAATAATCACAAAACCGATAGTTTGCAGAAACTGATAATTCAACACATAGTGGAGTCGACCCCCGAAAAAATAGTGTCCATCGAAATAGGCTATAATATTCGGATGCAATGGGGCGCGACTCACCGGTTAGACCCTGTTTTTTAAAAGTGTACAATCACTCGGAGCATACCCTGTCATTACACCTCAATTGTGAATCTCTTTCCACAAGATTGCCATCGCTTTTAAATACAAGAGTTTTCACCTCTTTTTGTATTCACATAGTTTTGGAACAGAATTTTTTCTACAATTGATTCCCAAATAGTTTAGCTTTTCTGGTCTTCTGACCATCAAAAGGGGATTCCTTTGCTTTACTTACAATCACTTTATAAACAAAACCTATTCATCTAATTCAAAGTCTCTTCAGAGGGACTTATTTGTTAATTTCCTTTTGTGAGTATTTTCTAACGATTTCTCGCAATTCTCTTACATTTCTTTTTTCTCTTCTATTCTAATGAAAAGCACTAAAAAAGTAGTCATTCTTTTGAACAATACTATCATTCGTCGGTTTATTCGTCCATTTATTTGATTTCTCTTTCAGTGATTCTCTTTTTACTCTTTTTTTTCACTTAACCTTTATTTAGGTTTTGAATCATATATTTTAATAATGATTTTAATTGAATTTTTCGTTTATTATTGATTGAAAACATAGGAGAAAGAGAAGGAACTTCAGCAAACAGGCCACTGAAATATTAAACGAATATTTTTATTCACATCTGAGTAATCCTTACCCGAGTGAAGAAGCAAAAGAAGAATTAGCCAGGAAATGTAGTATTACTGTATCTCAAGTATGTATTATTCAATGCTTTTATAAATACATTATAAATATTAAAGGATAACAAATCAAATATTGATTTTTATTGAAACCATTTATTGATTAACAAATTGTTTTGTTTGATGTCATCCTTCAGGTATCGAATTGGTTCGGAAATAAGAGAATTAGGTATAAGAAAAATATTGGTAAAGCTCAAGAAGAAGCCAATCTTTATGCAGCCAAAAAAGCAGGTAAGACTATACTAATATAAGGCCTCCTCATTAAAAATAACATATTTTATGCGCTCATGTCTTGTTTGTGACCTCCAAACGCCACAAAAATGGTTCTCTTCTCAAATGTTTTGATGCTTTTCTCGCTGACAGTCAAAAGCTATTCGTGTATTCACTCTATTGTATGAGTATTTAAAGTCTCATATTTTACTAGATTTAGGAGTAGTTGTGAAACACATAGTCTTTAAAATAATAATATTTTAGATATAAATGAGTTCTTAGATTTTATTGCCGACAATAGATCAATAGGTGCTGTATTGCTTCATTGGTGGCCTTCCCTTTCCTTACTATTCCCTGAGTATTGGAATTTTGGGTCTTAATAATCAAATATTTCATTTCATTCCTGAATTTCATTTGAAGTTAATTTTTTAAATTTCAATATTTATTGAAATCAATTAAACAAACGTTTCTTTAAAGTGATTCCGAAAACGACTTCAAAGAAAAAATAAACAATTATTATAAGTGCTAAACGTTTTGCAAGTTATTAACGATTTGACAGAAAAAGCCATAATTTTTAAAAAATATGAAAATAGAGACGAAAATAATTTTTGTTCAAATAAGGAAGCGTTGGATAAAGTTGTGCACAGATTTCTCTGTTCAGTCTTTCACAATTACACAATCAGTTGCGATGCTATAAATTATGGCTATGGATGTGCTTCTGATGTTCACCATATCTAATGGCTGTACGGACTGTACACCGAAAACGCCTTATACTTTCATATAATCCCAATTTTCCATTAAGACTGATATAACGCTATAAACACTATATGCGGAGCCATAGCCAGCGCTCTTGTATTCTCTGGCAACGCTCTTACAGTTGGCTCTCGGCTTACAATTTTGTGCTGTGTTTGTAATTTGGACTTAGGAGGAGAGAATAGCACAGAGTTTGAGTCTGGATTGAAAAGATAAAACAGAGTCAAAGCTATTTTATTATATGTGTTACACAAGAAAATCTCATTTCTCTCTCTCTCTCTCTCTCTCTCTCTCTCTCTCTCTCTCTCTCTCTCTC
>JAQIXD010001294.1:0-16069 GCA_034699985.1 Minunthozetes semirufus
GAGAGAGAGAGAGAGAGAGAGAGAGAGAGAGAGTTTTGGGACGAAAGAGAAAATTGAAAATAGAGTGCATTAGAAGAAGAAAGTGTTTGCCTTTGAATTGTGTATCCCTTTAACGATGAGTTTCTCTGCAAATTCTTTTGATACTCGTATATGAAAAGTAGGGCATTAGTTCTTATGGCTTTCCATTGACTGTATGGCATACAGTTTAAACTAATTTGAAAGATAAATAATGAATGAGTTCTTTAATCTTCTTATAATATAGAAAAACGAAACAAACTTTTTATGGTTTTATTTTTCTTTTAGAAATCCAATCGAAAGTTGAGTCAAATATTACGCGAAAGTTGAGATTAATTTTCATTTGTATGACAACTGTTGTTATCCAATAGTATTTGGATTCAAATATCAAATAAACATCTCTTAAGATTGAGTATTGATTTTTTTTGGACAACCATTTCTGACAACTTCTTTGTTATCGTCAGTCAGGGCTATAATAAACAGAAGTGTAATAACAGCACAAATGCCAACATATCAGCGGTTAAACGACAGAAAATAATAGATAATAAAGCGCTGACATCGAAGTCGATCAGAGGTTATACAGGAATAAATTCACTCAAATAACTGTAGTTTCTATGCTCGGGATCACTATATTTGCACTCAGAATACATTAGAGACAAACCCTTCAATCCCTTAAAATTGGTTTCCGATGGTTAAGTGGATCCGATATAATGTCATAAATTTAATTTCACTGATGGCTAGACTGAGTGCTCTTTAAAAAATGGTCTGACATGACATGAAAACGAGAGAACGAGAGAAACCACAATAAATTGCTATAAATTATTGTGTTTATGTCGAACCCATCTGATGAACTATTCCAGTATTTTTATGTGTGTCAGGTCGTGATCAAAGTTATCAGAGAGTATTAAATGCACTCTACGTCTGGTCATAATCACCAATGAATGTGATATTCATTATTAGTATTTTAATAATGGAAAACCTGATTCAGCGCTTCCGGTTATGGCATCATCGCTATAATCTATATAATAATCAATGGAAATAATCTAGGTGCATATTTCATAAGCAGCTCTTCCATTTGGGAATTACTGATTAGATGATGAGTTATAGCAGAAGACTCAGCAAAGAAGGTTTACCGACAAAAAATCAAAATTAATTGAACTTTCTCTCCATGAAAGCCAACGAACAGAATAATAGAGAAAATATAAACAATTTTTGCGATGAATTTGTTTATTATGTCAAACACTGGAAGACCTTTATTTGAGTTAATATGAGTCGCATATGAGTCGCACAACACATAAGAAAATTAAATATTTATTTAGAAAACTAATGAAAGTTGACTTAAACTTCACTTTCTCTATACTAAAGCCAATAGTATACCAATAAATGATAATCTGTTGGGCAATGAAGTGCTATTCTGTTCACTCAGCTATTCTGGGACAACCATTTCCTAAATAAATTTTTCGAGATAATTGTCGACAATTATTTCTGTTCAAAACTTCAATTTAAATAATTGGCGCCAAAGGCATAGGTGTTGGTGACAAATGAGCCCCAAATAATATAAATGTGTTTATTAAGACTTCATTAAAGCGGAATGACTTTCATTTATTGTCATTCAAACACTGGTTTAAGCTCTTATTCAGAGCCAATCCAGCAATTTATGTGTCGAGTGTTTGTTCAAACCCTTAACTTCGAGAATGGCATCGAAACCATTGATCTGAATATTAATATCTATGATTTACCCCTTGTTTTGCACACAATATGAATACTTTGAGAACAAACCTGCAAATAATCGAAGCCAAGCTATTGGGGGATGTCGTACGGGTACTAACACCGCAAACTGTGGTTAACCCTGACCTGAACTTCTGCTAAACTCAATTTGGTATTCGGCGCTCAGCCTTAACAACAGATTAGCAAAGAGTTTGGTTTAAAGAATTGCTTCACTCATTTGAAACTGATTTCTGAAATATCTTTTTATTAGAAATTAAGAACACATTTATTCAAGAATTGAAGATAAGAATTAATATTTAATTATTTTATAAATTATAACAAAAATTATTAATTTATAAATCAATCGATAGTTTAATAGTAATCCACAGAAAAACTCTTATCGATTGACGAATAAAGTGGTTTCGAATCGAAACCAATTAATTGGTGCCAAATATTTGCTCAAATATCTAGGAATACAACAAAAATGAGCCGATTTTTTCTCTCTCGAAAATTCCTTGAGCAATTAACTTTTAATTTTATAATTAATAACTAAATACTTGAGAAATGGCATTAAATTGTGTGTTTATTCGACTCTTTTTTATTGTAATAGTTTATTATCATATCAACCAAATTATTCGCGATTAAATACCCTGAATGTGGTGTTTATCAATCGTAATAAAAAATTTAAAATCTCTTATCTTTAATTCATTGAAACAAAACTCCAAAAACTACTCTTAAATTAAGAGATTTATATATAATTAAACGAGAATTTAATTTAATGTTTGAATTAATGAAGAAAATTCTTAGAGATAATTATCAGCAAAAAATAAATATTCAAAAAACAGTGAACATCTCTTATGAACTTGAACAGTCTATGAAAAAAATCAATACTATAGATACTGATAATGATTGTCCGGATAAGCATTCAAAACCAAGATTAAAGATAATGATTGTGATGGATGATTCAGTAATAAAATTATTTTCTGATAAGAGATTTGTTGTCACATTCAAAGAGAACAATAAAAATATAATTAATTCAATTAAAAGTAAAATTATGTTTATATCTGTTAAGATGTTGTTTGAGAAGTTGTCTCTATGTCTGCACTGTCTGTACAGTTATCTAATAATTTATTGCCAGAAGTTTTTTTTCCATAATTTGATGCCAACTAATGATTGGGTGTTGTCTTCAATGATAATTAGTTTTGCGTTTATTTCTAATTGTTATCCGATATTATTGTTTCCCACAATTTTAGTGAAGTCACGTAATATAGAGTGAAGATTCTTCACTCAAGATCTCTTGAGAGCACAGCCACTCCAACTTTTAGGGCCTGACCTTTATATTGATATTTTCCAATATTTTTCAGATATATTGTGTCCAAAGATCAACAATTCCTATGTTTTCATTTGTTATCTAATATTTGCAAGTTTTTCAGTGAATACACATTTTGATAGATTTTTTTCCCCACTTTTCAAAGCATTCAATTTATTGTAGTTTTCATTCAAATTAACACATTTTTGTTGAATAAATAAATAGATTTCAAACAGAATTATAAAATATTTATTCAATTGGTTTTCTTGTATTTATTTTCACAAATTCCTTGACTTACACTCAAAAATCTTGAGAAACAAACGGAGGAACAGAATATCGGAAAATAAGAGCAAAACTAATAAATTAAGTGAAAGTAAAATAAAGTAAAAATAAAAACGAAAGAAAAAAGTGTTTGTATTCATACAGTTGTCTGCTATGAGAGACTCAATAATTTTCTAAGACATAAATCTGGATCAGATCAAAGACATAATAGGATTTGATTCTTCTTATCTCTAATAAAGTTGAGCTCCAAATGGGTATAAATGTTATGAAATATCGGATATAAAATGTTATTCTATTGTCTAATAACTCAGAATAATAATTATCAAACAATTATATCGCGTCTTATTGTATACTCTATTTTAATATCTCTTTTATTTATTTCGTGTATTCCTTCCCAACTCTTCAGAGAGAGTTCATCGAACAGGAAATGTAATAAATTTTACACAAAATAAGTGTCATTTCAATTGACGCTAACTATTCATTAAGTAGTGAAATGTCAATCAAATGGCTTTAACTCAATGGTCGGCCGTTTGGTTCTCGCGATTCAAATTAGTTTTGAATAAAAAAAATGAGTTAAATCGGATGAAAAAAAGTCTGTGCTGTGAATCACATATTGCTGAATGTTTTTTATGTTCAATTAAATTTGCAAGATAAAAGGTATTCGATAAAAACAAATTGATTCTCCTCCCAATGTTATCGATCGAGCTCAATCCCATTGATAGCAGACAATTTGACCTAGCTTAAATATTAGTTATAGCCAGACATTTCCTCTCTGTGTATATCACAAAGACTTTCAATTAATTTCTTATTTGTATTTAAAAATCTTTTTTCTTATTTTTAAAGTATTTTTAAATCAATTTAAATGTGAATTAAAAGCATTTTTTTCCACCAATTCTTGAGTCACTGTTTGGAAGTAATAATTAGGAAAAACCAGACTAAAAACAAGACTAAGTGCCGGTTATTAACATCTTTTCTCACCACTACTTTCATTGTCTAAATTAAAGTCCAAATTCCAATCGAAAAGAAAAAATACCTCAATTTCGGTGATAATTATGTTTAATAATTGTCAAACAGTTATAAAACTATTCAAAACATTTCACTTCATTTCATAATCACTCTTAAGATAATTGAAAAGAAAAGTTTTTCAAATTAATTTAATCGCAATTCACTCAAATTATTAACGAAAGTGTAATTCATTTTCATTTTTATTTATTTCCAAATAATTTATGTCTTATTTAACAACAAATCAAATACTCAGACATAAAGGCTTTCGTTTTATATTCAACTCATTGTAATAATGATATAATAATGTAATTCTTCCTCTTTTTTAACATCAATTTACAGAGATTTAAAGCCAAGATTAATACCAATTTATGTAATAATCTTCTCAATTAATTACCAACGATTTGAATCAATGGCAGGTCTTTTGAGAAATTTATTCAATTGAGCAAAATCTCCGATAAATAAATCATGAGTTGGTTTTCGAGAGAAACATTTTTTTTCTTCTTTTGAATCGAATGAATAAATAAATTAAATTTTAATTAAGTTTTTTTGAAAATCGTTTTTAAGTGGTTCTGGTATTAAATGAACTTTTATTTCAATTTTAATATGAGTGGAAAATTGAGTAAATACTTCTTTCATCTTTACCTTATTCCTCGTATATTCCTCTTATCCTTATTTCCTAATTTCCCTAATATTTCTTCAATACGTTTATCTCTAATTAAAAGTTTAAAAGTGAAACAAAATAATTGATTCGTTAAAAAGCGGCTCAAAAATGCTTATGAATATCAAATATCGTTTGATAACCAAGATATGAGTGCATTCACCGTATAAATGACAAGGATATTTCAACTTTAATTGAAACTACCTATCCTTATCTGTAAACAAATAATTCTAATTATTTGTATAAATTGGAAAAGGGGGTTATGGGTGGGTTTGATTATGACCTAGCTCAAAATCTTTCGCAACAAATGTGAATACGTGATCAGCATCTTGTTGACCATCACTGATCAGATATCGGTAATAATCTGTAATAATAAATACCATTGAAATCGGCGTAAAATTTCCATTCATTTCAACTCTAATTAAATGTTTTTTCTTGAATTCAAATTCAATGAAAATACTGTTTAAGGTTAGTCTAAATAAAAGATAATTTGAATCGAGGAAGAGATACTAGTTTTCTCAAAAAGAAATAGATCTGTTGCTCACATAAAAGACTCGGAGAGAGTTTATTATTCATTAGCCTTAAAGGAAATATAATGACATTTATATTCATTTTCTATTCAACTGTAAGTTACCTTTGAAAGTGAAGACCCATTTCTCTGGTTTTAATTAATAGCGGTTTCTTTTCCTTACTTTTTTACAACTTTTCGTTTTCAATGATTCAAATTGTGTCCACTTTTTTATAAGAATATATTTTAAAGTTATTTTTAGAGTTAAATGAAAGCTATTTGTTTCGGTTTTGTACGAAAGAGTCATTTGAGGGTCTGATCAGAGCTCAGGAATAACTCTTTGGTCATTCAACTGAGGCCTCAAAACTAGAAAATCCATTTCCGACAGCTATGAAAGCAAACAATCTGCTGATCGCTATCTCAATATTATCGCACAGCCTATGCACAGCCTGTGCTATTCTGTGCGATATGTCTCTCGATTTTAAATTTATTTATTTATTTATTCTAAATTTTTTACAACTTTTTCAGTGATATAATTATGGAAAATGAAAATATGTTTAACACATTTGGAAGGGATTAATGTTTTCTAATATATTTTGCCACAAATTAAAACAATTTATTAGTTTTTATTTGAAAACTATTTCATAGAGACCTTCAGTGTTGAAAAAAACTGACGGATCCTATTTTTGAACTCAAAAACACCAAAACCTTTAATATAAACCGATTCTCATAAATCTATTCCAAAACAAATTCTGTGCTCTACTCTCGAGCAGTGGCTTAACAGTAGGCCTTACCATCCGTGTGCTAATCGTATGCAAGGTATCGCTCGTTAGGTATTACTTACCTATTCTCAACTTTATCACAATTATTATGCTAATGAACTGAACAGAATGTGTTTCAAAGCCTTTCCCTCATTCAATAATTTGTTGCATAACAGCATTCATACGAACACTTTTCAAAAGGGTCTGACATAGAGTTTATGCTCACAATTCAAACAAAGTGTTTCACACCTACACTAAGTCTCACCCAATTCCCACTCAATACAGTGCTCTTCCGTATGACTTCTAAATCCAAATCATATAATTACCGTTCATTAAGTATACCCTTATTAATGGCAAAACTCGAATCTCATGGCTTTGACTCTATTCTGTTCTGAAGCCCAACAAAAGCGTTGAAAATAATTATTGACTTTCTTTTTGATTAAAAATATTCCCTCTATTTGTCGTTTTTGTCGTTATTTTCCTCTCAAATCTCTTTTTCTTTATTCTGAGTCTATTTTAGTCCCGACAGTGAAAATACTTTACAACTCATTCAAGAGGTTCTTTCGTGAGTTATATCTTTCATAAATTTTTCAATCGAAATAAATCTGAACCGAAATTACAGGAATGTGCAGGGGTTGTGTGCAGGGGTGTGCGAACAGACTCATACTCCTAACAAGACTTGTTTTTAAATATCTTTTATTACTTCAAGAATTTATGTTTGACTCATAAGAAATATTTTTAAGTCATTCAAAACATTTTAACCACTATTTATGAGTGTTTATAAGTGTAACAAGGTGATATTCTCATATTACATAAGGTGTGTGCAAGGCAATTGAACCCCACAACTATGAGCCTGGTCTTTGTGAATCACTGAATCACATCTTGAAATTGTTTCCTTAGATTCCTTCAGATTTAGAGAAAAATACAATAAAAAGAAATTATTTCTTTTAATAATATTTTTTAACTAAAAGTCATATTTGAAATGAGTCTCGAATTTGAATCATCCATTAAAACTGAAAATCGATATCACATCAGAGTTTGTTAGAGAAAAATACTTCAATTTCCAGATAATGATAATAATAATCATATTTTTTTCTAGATATTACTCCAAATGAGAGAATAAAATAAAATGAAAACATTTTGGAAAAATTCAATTAAAAATATAATTCAAAAGTAATTAATAAATGATTCGGCATTTGTTCGAACAGTACTTCCAAACAGATAATCATTATTGAAATAATTGAGTAAATATTAAACAAAAGCATATATATTATGGCATATAATATACCATTAAAACTATTAAAAAGTCAATTTTGATACCAATTTATGTAACTATTGTTTTCCAGATCCTCTTTAATACAAAATTTAATTAACAGAAACATTACTTTTAATAATGAGATATTAGTTGACAAATGGAGTGCTCTTTATTCGGCTTTTTATTCTGTGCCAGACTATAGTCTACAAGAATTTAAACATTTTTTCTCATTCATGCGTTTATTATGGTATTGAAAAAAGTGGTATTTTTATGAATGATTTTTTTTACGTAAACAATACGGCGAATAGTCTGTGCTATTGTTTGTGTCGATGTGTTGACCTTTAAAAATACTATACCATCGCCAACACCGGTGCTCTCTGTCACAGCACTGTCACAGTCTGTGAGTATATTAGAGTCTAATAATCTAATTGTGTTTTATGTAATACTTATCTAATAATATTGGATATTATCGTCACTGCTATCGCACCAAACAACAGGTGGGGGTCTCTCGAGTGCTGTCAATTCTTACTGAGTTGTCAGCTAATGATCACCTCTTCCACTATTTTAGCCAATAATAGGATTCCAAAGCTTTGATTAAAACCTAAATTTAGTGTTTTATCGAATTGTTTTTAAATGTTGTTATCGTTTAATTCAATTAGTACTCAGAAAACAAAATTTTTTTCCAATCCCTTCGACACAAAATACAAAGTTGATAGTTAACTTGATAACTTTTTTGATAGATTAAGTAAATGTATCCTTTTATGTTTGTCAGCGATTTGAAAGGGCTGTGCTCTCAATTTCACTTTAAAGCTCTCGGTGACGGAAAATAGTAAATAAAATTTGTTTCAAAAAAGGAATAAATATTCGATAAATAAGACCAACATTTTGTGATTCAATGTTATTCTTCATACCATATATTCGATGGAAAAATCATTGACAAAGAGACAGACAGGCATTCAAAAGGCATATTATCTCCTGTTTACACAACTTCACCGTCAAATCAATACCTCTCCTATTATTTTATATATTATTATAGACACTAATATTGTATTAAATTTTTATTTGACTTAAAAATCTCTAAAACAAACAATTTTTCGGTCAAATTTCATTCATCAAAGGAAGGGAGGAGAGGGGAGGGGGGAGAGAGAGAGAGAGAGAGAGAGAGAGAGAATCGATTTGTTTTTGAAAATGTACGTGGGTGAGTAAATCGGAGAAATACAAAACATATAAAAGTCGATCGAAGATTGCGTCACTGAGGTTGCTATGTGTGTCCTCCGCTCCCTCTCTGTCTCTAAGACCAGTTGTAGCGCATATCCTATTGTGAAAGACCATAGACTTAGCGATTCCTAACGAGCCTTTCCTCTCCTCCGCTAAACTTAGACATAAAATGTGTTTACATCTGTAGTCTATATATACCGCGGAATTCCAGAATATTCCATATGTTATGTCTTGACTTGAATTTGAGAAAAGTTCAAACGTATAATTTATTCATTAGATTATGTCTTTCCCAATAGGATTCCTCTACACTAGTAATCCGATCGGCAGAGTATTGGCTCAGGTCTCGGATGTAATGTCATAGAATACATGTGTACCCACGAGTAGTAGTATTTTTTGTAAAACCGATTCATTTTATTTTATTTCATTTCATTCATTCATTTGATTTTGATTTACGTATTTTCGGAATTTAATGTATGTTTTATACCAAACACCGTTTGAATAGATATTTGTTTTTAGAAAATCTGGCGATTTGTCGATCGTTTTGTAAAAAAAAGTTTATTTGATTTAATGAATATATTTTTCAATTTATATGTTATTTGATAATGTTTTGTGATATTAAGCAAGATTATCAACATTATTACCAGGTTTATTAGGAACAATAAATCAGAATTTTAAACAAAAACAAGAATTCAACTCAAATGAAGAGCTGATCTCATAAACTGTTTGGGAATAAGTGGCGAATTGTCCCAAATTTAAGGCTTAAATCGTGAATAAGTGAGAGAAATGTGAAAATAAAAAGAGATTTAAGTTTAATATAATGTTATTCACAATGAATTGAATGAAACAGCTTTTTGTGCGCAAAACCATTGACAGCACAGATATACTGATAGACTGGGAAGACATACAAAAATGTTTGTGCAGTCATTCAATTGAATTAGAGAAGAGGCGACCGATTCTTATTTAGGGATAAAGAATGAGAGGAATAGGAGAGGAATAAGGAGAGGAACAGGTTATACAACGACAGCCACAAAACAGATACATATGTTGTTAGAGTTCAATAGATTTTGTCAACAAATATGAGTTATTTCTTGAATTTAGTCAACTTTTTGTGTAATTTTTTGAATGAATTGAGTTTCGGTTAATTCCTTTGCGTTTACTTAAAATGAAAAATTAGTCGATTGTCAGGAACTGATAGGAAGGATATCATGCAAACCAAGGACTAAAACAACATATTTCGACTCATTCGACAAATTGTACGCATAACAGGCGTTTGACTGTATTCTGTGCTCTACAAACAGGATATGACAACAATAATCAGTTGTTTTTGTTCCCCTCCGAGGGTTTGAGTCAACGATTTGCTGCTTTTATTACATAAGAGTATCTCTCAGAGCAGCCAATGGAGGGACTGTTGTTTGCGATACTCTTTGCGACTGTTATTCAATGTAGAGGTAGTGTTAACTTCAGCAGTCATTGAGGCGAACTTGAGAGGGACGGCCTTACCATAGATTTTGTATGGATATGCTGTGCGGCGGCACAGAGTTTGTGCAGCACTAGTAATATGCTGTGCTATTAGACAACTGAGAGTAGTTTCTGCAGTAGTTTCTCAAAGATTCTGGAAAAAGGTTCGCATTTTGGACGAGTAGTCAACAGAGAAACAGTCAAACACTGATTCGAGCGAAACATTACTGTCATTCTGTGCTACCAGTGCTCAGACCTGTTCTCTCGCATTGCGTACACTCTCTATAACGCAATTGGCTTTAGATTTGACTCCAATTTTGATTTGATTTTGAAGTTTCAGTTTCTGAGAGGACTTCGAAGAAGAGAGTCACTGAAAGACCAGAAGAGACCGACCATTGAATAGATTCTGTTCTTTAGTGGCGATTAACTGTTGAATCAGTTGAAGTGTTCAGTTGTGCCATCACTACAACCATTGATTATATCAATTAAACGTCTGGTTTATAGTCATTTCTCAATTAATTAATTAATTGTTTCTCAAAAATATATATAAAATTCAGTCAATTGTTTGCAATCAATATATTTGTTGTATTTGTTAAACACTTTTCACTCGTTTTTCAGTCATAACTAAAAAGTTTTGTTTAAATAATTTGTTTGAAAAGTTTTTCTCTGATTTACTGTTGATTTGAATCAAATACTGAACAGTCATTTGAATACAATGTGTGACACAAGTAGTGAACTGTCAGACAACCCGAGTCTGGACTCGGGTTTTATGTGCGGAACAGATGGCATCGACGACGAGAGTCAACAGCTTTTGCCATATTTTGATGACTTGAGTACAAGTGATTCTATTTATTCTTCGGATAATGAATTGTCTGACTGTGGACTCAATGTGGACAACAAGCCGTCGGTTACTATGACTCTGAATATCAATACAAATACTGGTCTGGTTTTGGCCACAACCAAGACTTCGGCCAATTGTGATGAAACATATGGTAAGCATTGGTCTCAAAGCCATTCATTAGTCGATAGTCTTAACGATGAGAACCAAACGGTTATAATAAACGGAAAAGTGGTTGACCTGCGATGTGATCGCTATTCGGTGCTCAGCTATGAACAAGTCTGTCGTCTGGACCGAGTCATGGATGAGGTGGTGCCCATTCACGGCAGAGGAAACTTTCCAACTCTAGAAATCAAACTGAAAGACCTGATCCAAGTGGTCCGCAATAAACTCGAGACAGAGAACGTTCCCATTCGAGACATCCGACTGAACGGCGGCGCTGCCAGTCATGTGCTGACGCCCGAGAGTTCGGTCTACAACGACTTGGACCTGATCTTTGGTGTCGACCTCTCCAATCACCGAAACTTTGACAAAGTAAGGACAGCGGTGTTGGACAGTCTTCTAGACTTTCTGCCAGACATCACAATCAAGAAGAGGATTAGCACATGTAGTCTGAAGGAGGCGTACGTCCATAAGATGGTGAAAGTGACGGACGGCGACCGCTGGAGCTTAATATCTCTCTCCAACCAAAGCGGCCGAAACGTTGAGATTAAATTTGTGGACACAATGAAGAGACAGTTTGAGTTCAGCGTCGACTCCTTCCATATCATTTTGGACAGTCTTCTCCAGTTCTACGAGTGTTCAAAGTCTATGGCCATCAGCGAGAACTTCTACCCGACTGTAGTCGGAGAGAGTGTTTACGGAGACTTCAGGGAAGCCCTCCTTCACCTCCAGAAGAAACTGATAGCCACCAGAAACCCCGAAGAGATTCGCGGCGGAGGACTACTCAAGTATTGCAATCTTTTGGTCAGGGATTACAATCCGTATAACGCAGAAGAGATTAAGATATTGGAGAGGTATATGTGCTCTCGATTTTTCATCGATTTCAGTGATTTGGGACAACAGAGGAGCAAATTGGAGGGCTATTTGGCCAACCATTTCGTCGGTTACGAGCACTTGAAGTTCGATTATCTGATGATTTTGTCGCGAGTCGTCAATGAGTCGACCGTTTGTCTTATGGGACACGAGAGACGGCAGACCCTTAACCTAATTGACGAATTAGCCCATTGTGTCTACTATCAGGAACAGCAGAGACTGCTGGCCAAACAGCACCACTACGAACACCACTTCGAGCACACGCCACCCCCTCCACAGCCGAACCCCTACATGTTATGTACAGGCGCTCAATACTTCTATACTCCTTATATGCCAACACATCATCAGCTCAACCAAACGGCCACTTGTTATACGCCCTGTCAGTGCGGACACGGATGGATGCCCTGCATGACCGGACACGCGTGAGCTCCGACACCCAACCGTTGCTGACCAGCACTCCATCACCCGATACGAAGACTATCGCCAATTGTTGTCTGCATTTTGTGCTCTCATTTTGACTTTCATTCCTCTTATGTATCATTTCATCGAAAATTTCAAACTTCTCTCAGAATTTCGACAAAGAATTTCGACTTCGAATCAAATCTACAGCTCTTTCAGTCATTTCTGACAAAAAACATCAAAACAATTATCAAAACATTTGCTCTTATTTTTAGATATAAACTAATATTAAATCGATTTATATATGAGTCGGTCCCCGAAGAAGCCGGAAAAATATGTTTTAATAGTGCGCCCAATAATATAGTCCATTAAGTTCGGGATCTGCCCTAAAGCCGGTGCCACCAAATGAGACCAGAATAAGACCACTTGAAAAAATGGGTGAATTTTATTCAATTATTGTTTTTATTTCAGTTTATTTTCGATACTTTTTTCCCAATGTTTTCAGTTTTTTAGTCTTTCTTTGAGAACAATTGAAATCAATTTTTATCTCTTAAATGGTTTTTATTAGACTTTATTTAATCTAAAAATAATTTCTTAAATATTTTTCTTTAAGAGATTTTCCTCTTTAAAAAGGGGTAGTGATGTGTTTGTGCTATTCTGTGCACTTATTCACTGTCTGTTAATAAGCCGGGGAATTCCGTTATCTGTGATTCCATTTCTTTCAAGTGTTTCTAATTTTAAAACCCAAGAGTCGGGGAGCAGTCGATAGCAGTTCGGGTGCAGCCAAATGCCTGTCCGCTGCCACCAATCTATTCCGAAATGAATGGGGAGCCGACTATTCTTAAGTTAAATATCAATTTTACCCTTTTTTTGACTGTTATGTTGTCCTGGGGGTCAATAACCGACAGGAAAACCTAATTGCCATCAGAATCGGGGTTATAATAACCGTTATGTATATGTTTCCTCTCGGGTAAAGTGCAACAAATACCCCCATATATTACACAATTAATGTATATAATAATAAAAACGTTAATATATGGGGGTATTTGTGAATTTGTAATAATAATAATAATATCAAATAATTCATACAATATATGCAAAAAATATATCAAACCTCTGATTGATTGACGAAAAAAAAATATGAGATTTAATTGAATTTAAGATACGTTTAAATCTAAACGATTTTACGGACGAATTATATAATCAATTAATTACCGGAAATGCATATAATATATAACGATTTGATTGCAAATACCCTTCAATTTTGACAAATATTTCAGATATCAAATACTATTATATGTTTTGTGTTTTTACAGTATTAAGTATTAAATGTTTTTTATTTTATTTTTCCGATATATTCATTGCATTCTTCATATAATAAGAGTTTTGAATAAAATAAAAATTAAAAATCAAATAAAATGAATGAAAAAAAAAACACTTTTGAGTCAAAAAAATAAAAATAATTTCGAAAATCATTTTTTTCTTTTCGTATATTTTTTTCATAATTACTATACATTTGTATTAATATTCGGACCCAAAGTCTCATTGAAAAGTAATTTATATTAAAATGACATTTCTTCTCAACAAAAAAACAACTCAAACAATTGCCAGATTATACTCGATTTATGACTATCTGTTCAATTTGAGTGCAAAGAATGTGCATGTTCTTGATTTTAGTGCAATTTTCAAACTGAATAAACTAAAATCGATGTGATTTTACGTAAATATTATTTTAAATAAAAACAAAACTCGTATTAAATCTGCAATTATTGTAACGTTTGTCAAAAAACGTAATAAAAATCTAAAATTTTATTTCAAACATAGTTTTGAACTTTGAGTCAGACTTTTATTAATATTTCTTTTTCCGATCAAAACCTCTGATCTCTTTTAATGGTATTCGTGAGGGAAGAGCTCTGGAAATATGAGCGAAGAACTCGAACGAGTGCTTCACTTATAAAAACATAAGCCATCGTTCATAAAGACTGGTTGTGGTCGACCATAGAAAGGGATATTTTACTGCATTTTTCCATTTCTTCAGACTATTTCAGAAAAGTTGGGCTTAAAAATAGATCCGTATGTATGCCCTCAACTCAAGGAAGTGACAAATTTGGAGTTATATAACAGGCTTAGAGTCGATTCAACTCAATTCAAGTTGAAATTGTATCAGAAATAAGTCGAATAACAAAATGTTTTAAGCGATCACTTGATATATCAATTGATTATCAGCTGATTTAATCTCATGGCTCTCCTTCCTATCCTTCCTATTAGCTATTCTGACACAATTATCTGACAAAACTGATAGAATAGATTTATTGTGAGCTTATAATTGAATAAATTAGGTATTGGGTGAGAGATAAGAGCATTTCCATAATGGGTTTATTATTATTATTTCTAAGAAATGGTATATTAATTTTGAATTTTCCTGCGGTTCCATTAAATGGTGTTCAATTAATAACGGGAAATGCCCTTGGTGTACTGGTGTAGTGGTGTAGTGGTCGTAGTAATTCGCAAAAATTCATTTTCTTGGTTGAATGCCTCAAATTGTGAGTAAGAATTGCACCAAAACGACGGCATAACTACGACGGCGTGCCTTCAAAGCGAAAGGCAATCGGTATTAATAGAAACTACATCTACGCAATTGTTATGGCACAGAGAGGATAGGGGTTAGGAGTATAGCCATTAACTAATCAATTGATAAATTTATTGTTATATTTTGCGAGTCGTATGTCGTATGTCGTAAATCGTAGTTTTCAAACCTGCAATACTTGCATAACTCGCCTAAACGTGAGTGACTTAACGTATTGATTGTACCTACGAATGTCATTTGAAAACAAACATACCTCTCAATCTCAATCTCAATCATCTCAATTATCTCAATTTAAATTCTGGTTTGAAGGTCTTGTTGTTAGTTATGGGAAAAGTTCAAACCCATTATGATAGACACATCTCTCACCTATTGCTTCAATTATTTTAATTGCACCGCATTCTCAACATTGATATACAGTAAGGCTTAATGATTGAGCCCTTTGTGATAGTGCTCTGCGAAATGTATAACAGTTTAATGACGGATAGCTTAGATCTTATCAATAGATGAGATAAACTTATTGCCATAAAAATCACTAAAATTCAAATAAAATTCAAATAAAATTCCACTAATTATGCGCTGAGTATACAAAAAATGATGAAATGACTTATAAAGAGTACTAAACTTTTCTAAACTTCCTTAAAATATTGAAATCTAATCATTGATTTGCAAATGTGTTCAGACATTTATTAATTCTAAGCCATTGAGATCACCCATCAGTTTCGCAACAGATAAGAAATCATCATATTTTGGTACAATCTGGAACATACACCTAAAGGCAAGGGAACGCAAGATAAAGAAGGTGAACTAATTTTTTTATTTTTCAATTAAAAATATCCAGGTGAAAGTGTCTGCAGCTGTTAAGATTGCCTGTCCTCAGGTGTCTGAAGGCGCGCATTTTCAACGCTATTTAAGTATATACTGTATTTGATAGAGTATTTGAACAGCATTTTGAACAGTATTTTGAACAGTATTTTGAACAGTATTTTGAACAGTATTTTGAACAGTATTTTGAACAGTATTTTGAACAGTATTTT